>JAURVB010014870.1:0-17953 GCA_033002965.1 Piper betle
CCATATGCATTTACAAACCATAGCAAATCAATTATCGAATATAGAAGATAATTAGACTCCTAGACAGAAAGGTAAAGAAAAGGTTGAAGAAGAAATTCTTAAACCTGTATTGATTAAACCTCCTATGATAACTACTAAGTTTAATAAAAGACCTCCTATAACAGAAGAATTTTTGGAAAGGTTAACAGGAAAACTAGGAGATTTAAAAATTAAAACTATTAAAGGATATGAATCTGAAGATTTGATAAATCAGTTTACAGATTCTATAAATGTAGCAAAGAAAAATCCTTTACCTCAAACGTTAAATTATTATCAAAGACCAACTCCTGCTAATTTATTATTTGAAGAAAACCAAAATATTACTTTATCACAATACAATGGAGAATCTGTCTATGAATGGAATATTGATGGACAGTCTGAATATCAGATAATAACAGTATTACATAATATACTTATGTATGCTACTATTTGTAGAACAAATAATAATTCAGATAGACAAATTTCTGAAATGATAATTGCAGGGTTTACAGGCCAACTTAAAGGTTGGTGGGATAATCATTTAACACAACCTCAAAAAAATAGAAATCTTAAATGCTATAAAAATAGACCCTAGTACTCAGCAAGTATGAGAAGATTCAGTATATACTTTAGTTCAGACAATATTACATTACTTTGTAGGTAATATTAATCAACTTAATGAAAGAATACAAGAGTTGATATTAAATCTGAGATGTCCAACTTTGACACATTTCAGGTGGTATAAAGATACATTTTTAACCTTATTATATCAAAGAGTAGATTCAAATAGTGATGTTTGGAAAGAAAGATTTATTTCTGGTTTACCTACACTTTTTGCGGAAAGAGTTAGAAATAGATTAAGGGAAATGCATGGTACAATTCCTTATTCTACATATACTTTTGGACAATTGGTAGGACAAGTTGTCTCAGAAGGATTAAAACTTTGTAATGAATTGAATTTAAGAAATCAATTAAAGAAACAAAAATTATTAGGAAAAAGAGAATTAGGAGAATTTTGCCAACAGTTTGGAACTAATATAACTCCTAAATATCCTAATAAAAATAAAGGTAATAAAAATAAACGTAGTAAATCTTTTATTCCTTATAAAAGAAGAAAGAAAACTACTAATGTAGAAAAGAAACCAGTAAAAGCTAAAAAGAATCAAAAGAAAAATAAATCTTTTACATCTAAACCTTTGAAACCTTTAGTTTGTTGGGACTGTGGTCAGACTGGACACACAAGAACCCAATGTAGATTAAAGAAAAAGATAAAAGAATTAAACATTCTTGAGGAAGAAAAGCAAAGTTTAATTAATCTTTTAGAAGAATCAGATGATCAATTATCAGAAAATACTTCTGAATATGATGCTCTAGAACTTAACCTAGAAGATGAAGAATCTTCATCATCAAGTGAAAGTACTTGTGGGTGTGATGATTACAACAGAATAATGGATCTAAATAGACCAAGTATAAATGTAATCACAGCACAAGAAGAATTACTTTTAGATATGGTAGATTCTATTCCAGATAAAGAGGGAAAAAGAAAATTAATAGAGAAAATTTTAGAATCTACAAAAGATAAAAATAAAGAAAAATCTAAATTTAAACCTCAAGTAGAAGCAGCTTTGAAACCAGCTTATACTATGACAGAAGTTTTAAGTAGGGTAAAACAAGAAAAACCCATAACTACTAATGATTTAATTAAAGAAATAAATGAGCTTAAGAAAGAAGTTTCTAATTTAAAAAGACGTATAGAAATCTTAGAATTAAATAATGAAATTAAAGATAATGAAAGTTCTGATGAAGATAATGAAGAAACAAAATTGTTTGAAGAATCAACATTTGAAATAGGTGAAACATCTCATCCAGAACAAGAAAATTATTTAAATGTAATAGAACAGACTATTACTAGAAAATATGTATTAAGAATAAAAATTATCATAAAAGAAGAATTTAGTTTAGAAACTTTAGCATTAGTAGACACTGGTGCTGATAGAAATATAATACAAGAAGGATTAATTCCTACTAAGTATTATAAAAAGACTACTCAAACATTATCCGCAGCAAATGAAGAAAAATTACAAGTAAATTATAAACTTTCAAATGTTGTAGTTTGTATAGAAGATGTTTGTTTATATTTAACTTTCATTTTAGTAAAAAATATAGGATCTGAAGTTATTTTAGGAAATCCCTTTACAGCTTTAATAGAACCTTTCTTTGTAGATGATATAGGAATTCATACTCATATAAAAGGAAAGGATATTACATTTAAATTGGAATATCCTAAAAGACAATCCTTTATTTCTAGAATGAAAAATAAACAAAACAGAAAAATTAATCAAATAAATTATTTAAAAGAAGAAGTTAATAATTTAATATTAGAACATAAGTTAGAAAGTCCTTCTGTTCAACATAGAATAACAGATATAAAGAATTTATTTGAGAAAGACTTATGTAATGATTTACCCAGTGCCTTCTGGGATCGAAAAAGACATGAAGTCTCTCTTCCATATGAAGATGATTTCAATGATAAATTAATACCAACTAAAGCTAGACCAATTCAAATGAATCAAGAATTGGTAGAGTATTGCCAAAAAGAAATAAAAAATTTATTAAATAATAGGTTAATCAGAGAAAGTAAATCTCCTTGGTCTTGTTCAGCTTTCTATGTATTTAAAGCTTCAGAAATAGAAAGAGGAACACCAAGATTAGTAATAAATTATAAACCTTTAAATAAAGTTTTAAAATGGATAAGATATCCAATCCCGAATAAGAAAGATTTACTAAAAAGATTATATAATGCACAAATATTTAGTAAATTTGATTTGAAATCAGGGTTTTGGCAAATACAAATCAAAGAAGAAGATAGATATAAAACTGCTTTTAATGTACCATTTGGACAATATGAATGGAACGTTATGCCATTTGGATTAAAGAATGCACCTTCAGAATTTCAAAAAATTATGAATGATATATTTAATCCATATGTAAGTTTTATAATTGTATACATTGATGATGTATTAATTTATTCCAATAGTATAGATCAACATTTTAAACACTTAAATCAATTTTATAAAATAGCTATAACTAATGGAATAGTTTTATCTAAGTCTAAAATGGTTTTAGTACAAAATCAAATAAGATTTTTAGGACATAATATTGAAAAAGGAAATATTAGACCTATTCAAAGAGTAATAGATTTCTCTAGTAAATTTCCAGATAAAATATTAGATAAGAATCAACTACAAAGATTCTTAGAAAGTCTAAATTATATGGCAGAATTTTATAAAAATTTAGCAAAAGATTGTAAATTGTTGTTTCAAAGATTGAAAAAGAATCCACCTCCTTGGACTGAAGCTCATACTAAGGTTGTACAAGTAATTAAACAAAAAATTAAATATATACCTTGTCTCAGCTTACCTCATCCTTTTACTTTAAAAATAGTTGAAACAGATGCGAGTGATCTTGGATTTGGGGAATTCTTAAACAAAATATTAATAATAAACCTTTTATTATTAGATATCATTCAGGTTTATGGAATGAAACACAATCTAAGTATAGTACTATTAAAAAAGAAATGCTTAGTATAGTTAACTGCATTTTAAAATTTCAAGATGATCTTTTGAATAGTAAGTTTCTTTTAAGAATAGATTGTACTGCTGCTAAATTTATTCTTGAAAAAGATGTTCAGAATTTGGCATCTAAACATATTTTTGCTAGATGGCAAGCCCTTCTTGCTATTTTTGACTTTGACATTGAATATATACCTAGTTTGACTAATAGCTTACCAGATTTTCTCACTCGTGAATTTCTGCAGGGAACTATGGACAAGGCAAGGAAAACTGCCTCATCACCTAATCATCCTCCACCTTTTACAGAAATTACCCTCGATTTCAAACCTAATAACCTTCTTCATAGAAAAAGTCATATACAAACTTGAGTCCATACATACAGAAACCTAGTCTATTTCATATGTGCTATATTGATTATGCTCCTGATCAATTAGACCAAATGGATCTAAATATTATTGCCTCTCAATATTATCCTCTATATACTAATTATCCAGTAGTTTCTAGTAAGACGAGATTCTTTATGAACTGGTCTTACAGACAGTAGACTATGTATCTACATAATATCCAGAAGTATATGAGACCAGAGTCTCCTATAGTAAGATCATTATATATAATGTTGTATCTCTAAAGAATATAGTCATCTTATTGATAAATAGATTTTTTAATCAGTACAGTATCACATATGTATTGCAAATGAAGTATAATTATCATGACTATGAAATTCACTTGCTAATGTACTGCTTGTGTAGATTCCTCATAGCAAATTCACTGCTTGGTGAATACACTTAATACATACACAGTCAATACATACACATACAGGTATCATCAATAGCGTCAAGTATGGATATAAATTGAGTTACAAATCCTCGGTATTTGAACTGCAGTACGATACAAACCCACAACTGATTCACAAAGCCTCAATAATCAAATTTCTACTTATACAGATCAGAATTCCATGATTTATTTGGAACTTTTGTTCAAATAGATAGATCAAATCACTACTCAATACAGACTCAAGCTCATAATCAAATCTTTTTGCGGATTTTTCTGAGTTGATATCCTGAGCAATCATCTACTGACAGTTAATACTGTCAGTAACATCGAATCAAACAGCTGGAAGGAAAAAGAAAGAATGAAAGCGACACAACTCAAACTCTGAAACTTAGAAACATTAAGATAAGAACTTTATAAAGTAAAAGGAAAGATGAAAGCGACTCATCTAGATTCCTTTCTTTATAACAGGAATAATAAACAAGGAAGAAGGAAGACGAAGCAGAAGACTGATCAAACCTTTGAAAACAAACTTGAAAGAAAACTGAAAAGCAAACTTAAGGAAATAAACTCACAGACTAAAAGATTAAAAGCTTAGAAGATTTCTGAGATGCCTCCCAACTGAGAGAGGAAAGACTTATTTATAAACTTCTTGACCGGGTAAACGGATAATTAATAACCGGGTCAGGTAAACGGGTAACCGGACCTTAAGGATAAGATTCTTTCTTGGGCCCAGCTGACGTGGGAGTAGGGACCATAGTGGGGACAGTAGAGGGACCCACAGTAGGGACCACAATGGGGTCAGTAGAGGGACCCACAGAGAATTTCATTGTCTTCTATGGAGATTGACTAGACTCTAAATTAACAGTATGAGATGAAGACTGCTGACTGTCTGCTTGTCTAGATGGACTACACATTGGAGTAGGATCTCTATCAATTGTTGGACAATAAAATGCAGTATGACCCATTTGGCCACAACAGAAACATTTAGGCTCAGACTCAGAGAATGGAGAGGCAGTGCATACAATTGTTGTGTGTCCAATGTTTCCACAAAGGTTGCACTTTAAATCTTTTGTTCTCCAAGGTGATTGTGCAAAATGATCTTGACTTGGTCCTTCAATGCATTTTGAATCAGAAACAGATTCTAGTTGGGGATTTACTCCATAAGAATTGAGTAGCCATGCAAATTTAAGAGCTTCTTCATCAGTCATCTCTGGATTATCTCTCTGCACCTGCAACAACCAAGCTTTAACGTTAGCAGGTAGTGCTGGTGGGAGCACTGGAAGGATTGACCCTGGCAAGGGATGATCTGGCTCAGGAAATAAGTCCTGTTTTTTAGGAATAGCAATAGATATACTAAACTTATCCCACCATCTGATATATATGCGATAAGCCAGAGTAGGAATAAGAATTCCCTTGTCATCAAAGGTGTGAGAGCAAAAGTTCCAAGATAGAATCCATGGAATTCTGTAATATCTTATAAAGTAGAAAAATGGATTATTGAAACTTTTATGAATCAATTCAGAAAACTTATCATACTGGAGTTTATAATAACGAGGTAAGAACTCAATTTCTGGTCCAAACTTAGACAGCCACTGGTGAAACTATAAAGGAATGTTACAAGGTTTTTGAAGATCAAGTCTAACAAACCAGGAATGCTGACTCTGAGGGTTTCTATATAATAGTACTTTATCAAATGCATCCACATAGTCCCAATAATTATACTCATTTGGGAATAAACCAGGAGGAGGTTGTATATTAGAAAATTTCTTTATCAAGTTAGGATGACCATATTCTTTTAGAGATACAACATTATATATAATGATCTTACTATAGGAGACTCTGGTCTCATATACTTCTGGATATGTAAACTGATGAGACTCACCAAGGTATTTATGAGTAATGTGACAAGATAACATATCTTGTAAGACCAGTTCATAAAAGAATCTCGTCTTACCAGAAACTACTGGATAATTAGCATATAGAGGACAATATTGAGAGGCAATAATATTTGGATCCATTTGGTCTAATTGATCAGGAGCATAATCAATATAACACATATGAAATGGACTAGGTTTCTATATGTATGGACTCAAGTTTGTATATGACTTTTTTCTGAAGAGGGTTTTGGGTTTGGAAATCGAGGGTAATTTCTGTAAAAAGTGGAAGATGTATATATATATATATATATATATGGATTCCGGAGAGAACTAATACAATGGCAAATAAAAAACCAAGATGAGGAACACGTGTAGTTGTAATCCTTGATTCAATTTGCTATAAAACCAAGCAAAAGAGAAAATTCCACATTTTTAGATAAAAATATCTTATCACTTTGATCTCATGTATTTAGTGGAAACATTAGAAGTGACCAACCAGTAGAACCATCTATGGTTCTATATTGCACTTAATTAATGCCGCGGCCCAAATGCACTAATTGCATATTGTGGTAATTAAAGTAAGTTGAAATGAAACATTCGATAGGAAAAACTAAAGAAAGAATTTCACGCGTATGAACGATGACCGCTGGTAGTGCTAGGTAATCTATTTCTCTCAATAGAATAATCCAAAGGATGACAAAGTTCTGAAATCACTAACAACTGGCTCTTAATAACTTCAACAGCTGATGTCCTTTCTAATCCTCATTAGCTCAACCACCAGGACTCCTGTCCACATCTTGGGTTTAAACAAATGCTCCATGTTTTACCACTAATAATTTGTTTATTGCCAGGTAATTAGGTTTTATGCTCTGGCAAACCACAGCTTTATCCTTCTCCACCTTTTCCCAAATGCTTAGGCGGCTATATACAAGTCAGTTCAGTCATGTTGTTTTCAACGCCAAGCCACTTGTCAACCCGACATGGTTTAATCACCTTTTTTCCTTGTATGATAAAGTATGATTTCTACCCACTTGGCAACCCGATATGTTGTTTTCAACGCCAAGCCCCACTTATCATGAAACCTAACCCAAACAATGCGCCATTTTGGCAGCTTAGAACATTCATCAGTGTAACTCGTCAACCCTGGGCTGTATAGTGCCTATTACCCAACTACAAGTACAGTAGTTTCTACTTTCCTTGTAGAGATTTCTGGCTCTTGGAAGATCAAAAACTGGGTATTTGACCTCCTTTTTATCACAGAATATGCCTAATTTTGCAGTTCATTTAAGCCTCATAAAAATCTGTGTTTCTTCCTTATTCTCTTCACCATGTGCTCTGTGGACCATAGCTTTTTCTCTATCAATCATTAGAGCATGACCATGTTCCATGTGGAGCAGATAACCTAACTTTACCCTTCATCAAGCAGATCGCCTTTTTACAATTTACAAGGCACATCTCAGGTAGGTTCAACTTAGAATAGACCCCAGCTACCAATTGCTGCTAAATGAACAAACATATTAACCTCATTGAGAAAATTCAATCACTGTAGCAGACAATCACAACAATTCTATCTCTACTCATCTTAATACTGAACTACATATACTCCAGGAACCCACAATTAGTTGTCCCACAAAGAGAATTTTTAAAAATAAAAATAAAAAAAGAGGAAACTCATTCATTGAAAAGAATCTATTTCAATCGTAAATTTAGCTCCAACTACTTCAATTAGCAACATATGAAGACCAATTCAAAACATCGGCTATAAACAATACAACACAACACATAATTGGATCAAACCGCAGCTACACATTTAATCGTCAGCTTATACATTTTACAGCATATGACAAACGTGAAAAAAAATGAAAACTTTGACAGTGAAAGAGTAGAAGGATTAGGGGAGGAACCTACTCCAGCGGTCTTCTCGCGCTTTCACCTCCCCCTCCGACTCCGGCGCCGGCGTCCGGCACCGCCCCACCACCAGCACCCGGCGGCAAGACGGGCACGACGAGTGGGAGCTGAGCCAAGTATCGACGCACCCGACGTGGAACCCGTGGCCACACTGCGGCAGCACCCGGATCTCGTCGCCCAAGGCGAACTCGGCGAGGCAGATGGCGCACTCGCCGGCGGCCGCTCCGTCGAAGGTGATCCGTGGGAGCGCTCGGAGGGCCTTCTTCTTGAGGCCGTTGACGGCGGGGCGGGCGGCAGCCGCCGCTGCGGCGGAGAGGGAGCGGCGGAGCCAAGCGCAGCGGGCGACCAGGGCGAGGCCGACGACGCAGATGAGGGCGCAGAGGAGGGCGGCAAGGATGACCACCACGTCGGAGTCCACGGCAGGGTCCGGCGGCGGCGCCGCTGGAGTTCCGCCGCCGGCTCCGGCGAGGAAACGGGCCGCGGATGTCATGAGCCCACTAACAGCTTCACAACACAAGCCCATTTGAGCTTATTTAGAGCAAGGTTGGTGTTGATAACACCCCTTGATTTGTAAGAATTAACAACATTGCCATTCCATTGTGCCATCAATTACCGCTTAAACTCGGCTAATTTTATCTTTTGACGTTAAATGTATGTTCTGTCCCGTCTCAAATAATTCGAGTCATCTTAGTCTTGAACCTTTTTTTATTATTATTAAATGAGAAAGTTTATATCTTTAGAGCTAGGATGTCTCTCAAAGTATCCTAGGAAAAAGTTCATATGTCAAAATCATTTTTTTAGATTAGAAAAGTCTTTATCTCTTCTGTTATTTTGATTATATTTCAAAAAAGGAATTTGTGATAAGTACCCAAAATCCAAATACTGCATAATACGGAGAGAAATGAACACCAACTTGATTAGAAGGATTTGATTAAAGATGGGTTGGCACAAATGATCGCACCAGATTGGGGAATCAGATGAGAATGGATCAAGTCTGGTAGTTTGGTTGGCAGACGCAACCAAATGAGATAAAAACAGGCAAATGTGTTGCTTTCGGTTTGTTTTTACCTGCAGTGAGTGGCTGTGTATTGAGTTGTGTTCATATGGAGGGGAGATTGTAGGAGGTCCAGTGCTACTTCTTCTCCTTGCCCATGAGGTGGAATGCTGCTCCTATTTTGCTTTCTTTGAACTCTACTCCACTTTTTCCCTTTGTTTTGTCAGTGTTCATGTCGTCATTGTAATGTAAGAGCTAGCCATTGCAAAACATGTCCAAGAATGTGTTGGAAAAAAGTACATGTCACATAATGAAACGGGTAAGCACATGACGATTCACAAGATAAATGTTAGTGTCCATTGAAATGTGGAAGGAGTACAATTCTACTCTTATCACGTGTAAAAAGAACAATATCAGCACTAATCTTCCCTATCTAGTCAGCACTTGTTCGGCTCCTCTCATTTCCTTTCATCAATGAACATGAAGTTAGAGAACTTTTGAAGATGTAATGTTATCCCTTGTGCACTCAGAGAAAATTGCATGGCTTTTGTTACCGATATTTCTGCACGTCTGTTTCCTGGAAATCGTGTGGAACGAATACTGGAAGTTGCAAAGAACGTCTGTCCCTGTCCGACCAACTTGGATGAGTGTTTGTTGAGGGTCTATCCAGAACAGGTCTTGATAAACCCGAGCTGCTGGAACTTCTAGCTGGCAAATGAGGACCACCAAAAAATATAGAGGGCGGCTCAGAGTACAAAAGCTCTGGTCCACCAGTTCTAGTAAAGCTTCTCATGCCACTTTCTGCTCCTGGAATGCTGTTTGTTCCAGCAGGTGGAACGGAGACAAAGCGTCCGGCTTCTTGATCCCACACAACAGCTGCTCGGGGATTTGGAACAGTCAACGGATTGGTTCTTCTAATTGGCTTTGGTGAATCTTCTGCTACAGCACTTACATAGCCGTCATTGGTTTTGGCTGACCAGGGTGACTGATCAGCAGAAAATTGGTACATCGGATTGAAGTGCTCTACGCTAGATGGTTTTTGTTGCAAGGGATTCACACTCAATGGATGGTTCAAACGGTATGGACTACCACAACTACTTGGCATGTTGCGATTGCATGAATCAATATCATCCACGCTCGCTTGACAAGGAGGATATGAAACCTTGAGTGGAGAAGATTGTATGATGTCTTTTCCAGCTCCTTGATTGGGTCTAGCATCTGTACCAATTGTGCTGCTTCTAACACTAAGGTTATCACTCGAGTGATCTGAGTCAGTTCGCCTTGAACCTATCGGTCTCAGTACAGAAGATGATGCCCTAGCTTTGGCTGCAGCCTTCATTGCTTCATTAGAATCCAACTTTGCAAGTTTCCATGCACTAATCCGAACAGGCCGTTTAGGCAATCTCTTTCCAGATGATTCAATATTGTCTGGATCCACTGTTGAAGGTACATGTTCAGGACCCAAATGATGGACAACTTCATCCTGGTAACAAAGATAATTTTAGACATATGCATTGGCATATAATCCTTCGCATGAAGGTTTTGAAAGTAATTATAATATGTATCTCCTGCAATCTATGATAGATGATACCTGATGGTCAACAAAAATTCTTGGTGGCGTGCACCAAGCACCTTTGTATGACAATGCAAGATTGCTTCCCAAACTTAAGGCAGTAGTGGCTGAACCAGTTGGTGAAAAGGGAAGCCTCTGAGGGACCAGATCTTCATTTACTGAAGGTCCAGGTGGCTCACTCATGGTTCTCATGGCAACTACATACTCGTATGTTGTGATACCCTGCAATAAAGCAGAATTATACTCCAATCAATAATCGGATGACCACAGGCAAATCTATTAAGTTTTCAGACACCCACCTTCCTCATAAGTATGATGTGAAAGAATAATAGCTCTCCTAAAGGTACAATTGCCAGCATTGAAACTGCAGTGCATATGACCTAAAGAAAAAACAAAAGGGTAATGAGGAATGCCTCCTTAAAACTGATAGCAGATGAAAGAACATTGGCATAGAGACAAAATGCTCATATTAAACAATAAAGAAGCGAATGAAATCCAGATAGGTTGAAATATCTTACATATGAACCCTAATTCAGGTAATTTTTATCAACTTTATTTTATTCAAAACAATTATCAATAAGCTAAAACCAATACTTGAGACAGTTATTTCATACAATTTGGAAATGTGACATAAATATGATTAGAATTAATGCTGAAATAGCTAGGAAAGTGGAACTGCCATTTCATGATCCAATAGAATTACTCATGAAGCTTATTTCCATGAAAAATCTAGGCCTGAAGATATACAGACATTCTAGAAGCCAGCCATGCTCATTGAATATCTTTGAAATGCAAGGGAATTCTTATCCATGTATATGCAATTAGAAGATCATAAATCAAGTGTTAATAAGGTCTAGGACCCCAAAATCCAGGACACACCAATGATGAAGATGATGATCAAACATGCAACAAAATAATAGTGGCATGCAGTAAAGATAAAGCATGACAACAATATGAACATACCACAACAGTAGCAAATGGAGGTTGTGAGAACCCATCTCCTAGACGATCAACTATCTCTGTTTCAATCCCCTTTCTATTGGCAAAACATCTCACCATAACCGTGATGCCAACACCACATTCAATTAAGAGCTGCCGCATAAGATTTCCTGGTAAGCTACCATCATAAATGTAATAGAATATTTGTATTTGCAAAAGACAATGAAAATTACAATTTTGCACTTACCCAAATAAGACTAACAGCCATCAGAAACACGAATGAGATGTAATTTTTGTGCCCAACACAGTTATTTAACCACTGCAAAGTTCCCATTAAATTTAGTCAGAAGAGAGAAAAAATGTTCTTCAAAGAACATTTAAGGGCACTTTTACAAACCCGACAATGATGATCAAACCCATCAACACATTTGTCACAACTTCTGCAATGTTTACTGAACTTGCGCACCTGCACATAAAATATTTAGAGGTGTGTCATTAAACTTTAACAAAAAATGATGGAAGACAGGAAGATGCAACCTCTGACGATAAAATTTCTTCACAGTAACCCATAAGTGAGCGTAATAGGAGTATTCAAAAGCCATACAGAGGAAAGACAATGCATCAAATTAAAAAATGAAAGAGATGGAGACTTGAAGAGGTTGACAGAAGACCCAGCCACACAGCAATAGACTATAAGGGTTATATTGGTGATACTGGACATGCTATTTGCACATGCAAGCTTCATTTAGAGGTCAAATCCTGAAAGAAGAAAATGTTCACTTCACATTATGAAAACTAAACATGAGCAAATTTGGTCATAATTGAGGGCTTTCATTTCATGAAGACAGATACAAGGTCATCAACAACTTATAATGGTCTTATGGAACAACAAGGATCTCTGGCATAGAAGAAATAATATTTGGGTATGGTGTCGCACTCCATGCAAGGAGAAAATAGCAATAAACTTTTTTTTCAATTAACAGAAAATAGATGGGCATAAAAGTAAAAAACAGCAAAAGGATGAATATTGATGGAAATTCTATACTAAATTGTCAGTTCAGTGCTACCAAAGGCCTCTTAATTGAACTTCTATCTATGCCGCTTTCAATAATCAACACACACATGTCAATTGTCATTGGGTATGCAACAGACGATGAATATACGGGAGACATAAAAAATTTACCTCAGCGTTGCATAAGGTGCAAAATAGGGCCTCCTCATCACCAGCTTGTCCTAAATTACTGTTCACATCTTCGTGACAATCATCCATGACAATGAAGCCACAAAAGAAGCCACAGCACTTTGAAAATGAGCACCCACATTGATGGTAAGGCTTTTCATGGGTACTGTGCCCCATTTTGCTCGCTTCTGCATTTCACAATTCATGAGATGCCTTAGATAAGACACTTAAACTAAAATTGTGGCACCTTTCGTATCATGAGGTTAAACATACCCCATAGTTGAAATCACATTTAATCACAACACTGTCAGGAACCAAATGTCAAAAGTAATAGTCAATATCAGCGGCTAGCATTTTTGTGTGCATAGACTAGCACAGTGTAGAAAACAAATATATACCGTAGCTGCTTTTTAACAAGATGACACGCACCTATGCGAATTCACAAAACTGATAATGCTCTCACTAGAAAAAAAATAGAACGAGATACTCTTAGGACTAACCAGATAAATCAGCATTGTTTTGTGACTCCGCCAATACACCAGGATCAGAAGGATCAATAGCCGTACATCTAACATAGAGAAAGAATACAGCAAGTGCCTGATGATCAAACATAACATAATAAAAAGTTAAAATGGTCATGCCAATTTCCAATTTCAGTAAGAATTTGGACAGCTGGATACATACCACAGGAGTGTATACGCCTACAGCTACAAACTCGTACAAATTCTTCCCCAGGAAAGGAGCAAAAAATGCAAAAAATGCTACTGATAGTAGGAAATATACTGTTATAGCTATAACCTGAATGAAAATGAAACAAATATGAATCAGATACACTGCTGGCGCTATAGACTTGTTAAAAATTCTCGAAGAACAGAAACAAGCAATACTACTGTGTTTATGAAGTTGGAATTGTTCTATGGTTTCTTCGAATGGGAAAATAACATCTCCCATATTTATTATTGAGCAAAATTTAAAATTCAAATGCCGAGCTAGATCAAGTAACTGAAAAACAATTATATAAACCAAACTTTTCCAACAAGCTGCCTTGGGTACTAGGTAGCAACCCTCCAAGTTCCACGAAGGCTCTAAATCTACCCTTTCTATTATATAGAAAAATGGAATAAAAGTTTCAATCAGATAAGTATAGCAATAGACAGTCTTCATGCTAAAAAAAATTGCATTTTGCGGAAAATCTACACAATTAATTAAATTCTGTTGGTAAAAACTGTCTCGTGTCAAAGCTTGTCCCACATCCAGGACATCCATCAGAAGATATAGTATCCACGTCAAGAAAGCGCCAGCAATTATAAGTAAAGAATAACAACCGCCACTTAGGAAACCATCTCCAATCAATTAAAGTAATTAAGCTCCTGTTTTAGCTTAAGTTAGAAACTTGAATGGCAAAGCTATGGGGTGAATCACATTTGATAAGGGAAACACCAATCAAGCCATCTTAACATCGTCTTTTAAAAGTACAAACTTGCATCAGCATCAAAAAATTACATCTTCTCAACAATGTGAGATTAAAACTATTAATCCGATGGAGAGATGCAACTAAATTTTGAACACATTAATCAAATTTTCCAAAACACCACATCTACGGAGAAAAAAAAGCATATTTTTTTCTTTTGATAAACCTGGAACGTATGAGCAGGAAGCTGCCACCCATGACGCCTCGCCATAACTGCACCTCAATGCACGTAGTTCACCACATCAGAAAGCTACCAAAAACAAGGTATTCCATATTCCAAAAACAAACAAACACCACAAAGCATCAAAAAGCCTCACCTTGGCCAAGAGAAGCAAACCAAACTCACCCCCACCTTCCCCAAATCACACAACCACCAAGTCCCACCATCCCACCCCTACACTCTGCAGATCAATCACGCACTCCAGATCACACAGCCACAAGGCTTCGAAGAACTTCCAAAAAAAAAACAAACAATTCATAGGCTTCCCATGCAATCCCATTCAATCAAAGGCCACTGAAAAAGGAGCTTGCTTTGGCCAATCCAAGACCTGCCCACATCCTCATCGAGGCTGCTAGAGGAGAAGGTGATGCAAAGTTGCCATCTTTGGGACTTGAGTTTATGACCAGGGCAGTGTGGCTCATTCATGCAGTTGAGAAGTGGGAGGAATACATATCTGGGGGATGGGGAAGATACTAGCTTGCAATAGCTTTGAACAACTGTGGTCCTCTTTACTCTGTGTGAAGATGATTTGGGACATTTATATTACTCTTTCTATCTAAACCTTACATTACATTAGATCCTTTGGAAGTATAATTTTAAATATGTTATCGTGCTAGTCGATTGTACCTCATATATATATATATACTATAAGTATAAATGTTTAAGTTCGTTTTTTTAAAAAATTATAATATTTTAATTAATATTTAATAAAATATTAACGATAAAATTTATTTTTTAAATATTTAATCAAATATTTTATTTATGATTTTAGAATTTAGTTCAACCCACTTCTACTTATTAGAAATCTGATATGATCACGGGTGCCATTACTTCTGATGTTGAGGAAGATGATTATTTCTCTTGGGGTTGGGCGCAATCGACACACCTTGTGAATTTTTATAATTCAATTTAGCTTGACTCTAAGTTGATTTATTTTAAGCTTGACTTGAAACTCGATCATAAAAAATCAACTCCACTTGATTATAACAGAACCGGTTTCGAGTTATATCAAATTCAACTCGAAAAAATTTGATTTGGCTTAAAAATTAGCTTGAATTAACTCAATGTCAACATAAACCTTTAATAATATTTTTTCTTTAATCATACTTGAATAATATAACATTAAAAATAATAATTTGGCATAAAAAATAATTAAATTAAAATAATCTAATAGTTATTATATGATAATTAATTATGGATAATGTCATTTGTATATTTATTAAAAAAATAATTAAACATATTGTATTATAAAGAACAAATTAGATCATCAAACTTTTTACAAAACTCAATTTATTATTAAATAAGTTGGGCGGATTTGGAGAAACTCTAACTCGACTCGCCACTTGGCCAACTCTATTTCTCTCTGGGCTCTCGGCACAAGTTGGAAAAAAAATTGGTTGGCTGAGAGTTGTGACTTAGACATGTTAAGATCGAAATTAAAGGCTATTTATTAAATTTGGCTTTAAATAATCAAATCTTCTTTCATACCATATGGTTAATAAAAGTAATTGAGTTTCTGATTTTGTCCTTTCTAAAAGCATGTACGGGTAAATTTTTTTAATTAATTATAACTGAATAAAAATTTTCTTATACATTTAATTAAATTCAAGTTAAACTCCATCTATCTCATTATTTTTTATTTTTTAATTGTTAAAAGATTGTTATCTCATGGTTTAAAAGCTACAAAAATGATGGCGAACATTATTGATTCTTAACAAAAATCTTATTATATGAAGACTAAAACATTTATTATACCATTTTTTTTCACAAAGGAAATTCATACATACCTAACAAATATTTGAAATATAAAGCTTCGGGTTAGAGGATTATTTTTGTCAAAACATAATCCTCAGCTCTCTAAAAATTAAGGGATGTTGCATGAGTTGGAGCCCACAACTAGTTGCATGAGTTGGAACCCACGACCAGTTCTAGTCGTGCATTATTAGGTTTATCCTACATTATATTTAAAGGTAATTAGTAACTTATATACACGTTAATAAGAAAAACCTATTAGTTAAATTAGTTTTGGCCTGTGATACCTGTTGTAAGCTCTTTTAGGGGCCCATTGGACCCAATATTCTTGACAACTTGTATGAAGTATTGTATGACAAATTATGTCCTCTTTCAGCCATTAAAAAGAAAAAACAAAAGGATAGCGTAAGTGGTGACAAAATTTGTTACTCTTACTTATAGCAAGTAAAAAAATTAGTTACAACTGATTGTGATGTGGAAAATAATCCAAACATCTTTGTCCCAAACAAATAATTCTGATTTGTCTGATCATCTGTCACGATACATGTCCAACTCTCCTTGTCAATCAGAGGATCTCTTGTGCCCCCACCATGTGCCTTATTTCTCCTAATTGTTCATGTGAACTGATTGCTTATTAGTTAAGTCTTTAATTTTATTTTTTAGTTTATACCCCACATGGCCACGTCCCTTACTCTTCTTTGAAGCGGGACGGAACCACCCTTCTCCCTTAGCTACATTTTACCACCCTGTTTAGTATATTTAAAAAATAAAATAAAAGAAATGTCTCTCTCTTATATGAGCCCCAAAACAACTCTATATTAAAAGACAGAAAAACACAATGCATAGCCCTCGGTGACCTAGGGAGAGAAATCAGTTGTTTCAGTAGAAAGCATGCTAATCAAATGCTTGATCAACTCTGATGTACATGTGATGATTTTATTTGACTTGTGAACATGCTCTCCAATGGACAAGTTGAACAAATCATGGAAATGATGCACAATCCTCCAAACTTGGTCAGAAATGGGAGAAAAACATTTACCAACTTGCATCTTTTTATATGTTAATAGACTGCCTAAACTTCTTTTCAGGATTTGATTAATAGCACTCCAAGTCAGCTCAAAGCCTCCATTTGGGAGCCAATGCTTATCTTGTTTGAAGACACAAAGCTATCCATCAAACAGCATGGTGTGCACCCCTTTAGGACCACCCTAGCTGCCCTTCATATCATGTTACCAAGTGATTATGTTTACAAATTTGTGGCAAGGGTTATTTCCAATGTTTTGACAATATAATAAACTGATAGAAAATTGCTTGTCCCCATGTGACACATGTTTCAGAATCCTATGTTCCCTTCTTTGCTCCTTTGGAGTTTTCTTCTCAAGGGTATGCCACATACCTTTTTTCATGTCTGTGTATGCAATTAGGATGGGCAAGAGATCAATTGATAAGATCCAACCTATGAAAGACATATATGGCCAGAGTAGTTGATAGTTATCTATTCATAATGAAGCAAGAAAATAGAGTTGGATTTAAGTTCAGATAAACTACAAGGATTATGGCTTAGATAATGCTACAGTTCTACTCTTTACATGAACTTGTATCTCTTAACTGATGTAGAATTCTTTCATTTAGATATTATTATTCTAGTTAACTTCGAGCAAAGGAGAATTCAGTA
>JAURVB010014871.1:0-67765 GCA_033002965.1 Piper betle
AGTGATAAGATCCTTTTGCTTATTTTTATTTATAAATATATAAATTATTGAAAAAATTACTATTTTTCACGTGTTCATTATAAAAAATTTAATTGACTAAACCTAGTCATACTTGAATTAGACTTTTCAATACACATTACAACTAATTCCCAATAAGAATAGTTGAAAACTGTATAATACTTTATTAATATTTTTTGAATAATGAAGGGTAACATCATAAAAAACCTTGAATTTTGGATAAAGACTTATTAAATTTAAAGTAAATATTTAATTAGGACTTTCTTAAGTGGTAAATATTATAATATTACTTAATGATGTGAAACAAATTTATAATATGTGGATCCCATGGTGTGAAGCCTTGTAAAGGCACCTCCGAGAAACTGATGTTACTTTTATAGATTATTTGAATAAATAGATTATATTAATTTTAGAAATTAAATGTTGCTTTTATATACGGGTAAAATGCTTTAATCTGGGCCGTCCGATTACAAGAAAGGCCCAGGTCTATTCTGTTGATTAAAAAAAATTAAAATCCCCCAAGACGCCAATGTGAGGGATGGCAATGCTGTGGTAAGGGGTGTGTAACATCCTAAATTTGGTTCACACTAAGGAACCAAACCAGAATGTCACTGGTCCCGGTTAGGTCGGCTAATCCGAACCAAACCCTACGGATCTACTTCGGCGTCTCAAGATGGAAGAAATTTATTGCTATGATATGGATCCATAGATGGATGCATAAAAATAAACCTAACATGCAACTACATGAATGACATGACAACCAGTTCATACTAAGAATAATAACGATACAAAATTGATAAAATTGATAAAGTTGATAATATATATATTATTATATCACGCATTGATATTCACATAAAATTCTAATCTACTACATAATTCATTCTAAATCTTTGGTCTCAACTCATCTGTGCTTTCTAATTACTTTTAACATTATATGAATTCAATTATCATACTTTACATCATATCGTTCTTAATATAATGACAAGATAAACAAAACATTAACATTCTATTATCTGACATATGTGTGTGCAAGAGACGTCACTGCTCCTCCGTCCTGGTTGGCTCATCCTATTCTAGATCATTACCTACGTATATTATAAAAACATATCAGTAACGAGTGTTACTGATCCAAAATATAACTAAAATATCTATAAAAAACTGGCTATGAGATCAAACTCTCATATAAAAGAAAATATTTTTTATATTTACCGTGAATTCTCTGAAGGGCATCTACTAAACTGAAATCATCTAGAAAACATTTTTTGTATTTATCATGAATTCTCTAAAGGGCGTCTACTAAACTGAAATCATCTTTAACTGAACTTATCTGATGCTGCTGACGCCTCGGCATATTCTCATTTCACTTTCTGGTTCCTAAGGACTTCTATTATGTCCTAAGCCCTTTCTTTCTTATTTTATTTCCATACCCACTTGCATAGCACGATTGTCAGTATTCACAACTTAGACTAGCACATGACGGCTAGCATAACATGGTTGTCAGTATTCCCAGCTTAGACTAGCACATGTTGCCCGCATAGCATGGTTGTCGGTATACACAGCTTAGACTAGCACATGTTGCTCGCATAACATGATTGTCAGTATTCCTAGCTTCGACTGCGCATCCGCCGGTATAGCATGGTCGCTGGTATTTCCAGCTCGACTGGCACATGCTCTCTCATGTAGCATGGTTGTCGGTAGTTCTCGGCTTTGACTGGCATATGCTTGCTGGCGTAACATGGTTGTCGGTAGTTTCGGCTTTGACTAGCACATGCTGCTCTCATAACATAGTTGCCGGTAGTTCTGGCTTCACTGGCACATGCCGCTCACATAACATGGTTGTCAGTAGTCCGCTCACATAACATGGTTGTCGGTAGTTTCGGGTTCGATATATATAGGTCTTGGTGGGGATTTATATAATAGGCCCATAGGGCAACTTGTGGTAGATCTTATTTTCGAAAACATACTCGAGGGATCTTATCCTCGAAGGTTATTAATCCAAAAAACTATTCGACTAAATGGCCCGAGTTAAGTGGGATCCAATAAAAGGTCACTCAACTCGTCCTACAATATGTAAAAATTAAATCATGATAGAATAGAACAATAAATCAGGGGCGAGTCCTAAACGGACCTGGTAGAAGCTCCGAGTATGTCTTCGCATCTAAACAGTGAGCTCCTACTCCTTACCTAATCGCCAGTCATGTGGTGATGGTGACGAGGTTGTGGACCGGCTTGAGTGAGGATAGTGAGGGTAAAAAGAGAAGAAGAAAAAGAAGAAGGAAGTTGGGTGAGAAGGATGAATGGTGACAGTGTCAGAAGTGTGGAATATATAGATGTCAGGGTAAGAAAAATGAATGGTCAGTTGAGAAAAACGAATAGTCATTTGAGAAAAACGAATGATCAGTTGAGAAAAATGAATGGTTGGCGAAAAAATAAATGATCGTCTCGTAATTAAAACTTGACCCAATTCTAAAAATAACTATCAAACCAACTGGTTCAGATTATAAAACCCTGATTCGAATCATAGGTTTTACAGGGCGGCTAGGCTGTGTCAAGATTGGTGAGGGTACAGCAGATTGGGGGGTGGCAGATTGAGGGTGGGCGTTGACATTGCGCGGCACGGCATCATCTGCTCCAACCAAGTTGAACCTGGCCGGCAGCGGCCAGCTTCGGCAGTAGCAGAATCTTTTTAAGGCTCGACCAAATCTAGCCATCACTAACCAGGTCCGGTAGCCATTGGCCGGACCTGGCCATCCCTTGGCCAGGATCTGGTTGAGGGACGACTAAGTTCTGCCCGCAGCGGTTGGACCTGGTCGGCGGTGGCTAGATCTTGTTGCGCCACCCATAAAGCCGCACGGAGTGAGTCACACGAGGGACATGCCATCCTTCTAATCGAATGGTGGGGCGGCAAGAGAAGGCCGAGGGAGTGGATGTCTGGAACGGGGCGGCAGGGTGGAGGGAGCGGAGAGGGGGGCCTCCACGGCGCGGGGAGCGGGGTAGAGGAGGGAGTCACGGATGGCGGGGTCGAGGTGGAGCAAGGAGGGGTGGCGGCCGTGGCGGGATGGTGTGAGTCAAGGGGGAGCGGGGAGGAGGGGCGTCTGTAGCTGGGTGGCGGCCATGGCGGGACGGCAGGGTCGAAGTGGAGCGGGAGCTGGGAGCGGCCGTGGTGGGATGGCGGGGTTGAGAAGGAGCCTGGTTAATTTTTTTTTAAAAAAGAATAGATCTAGGTCGTCCATGTAATCGAAATGCCTGGATCAAGCTTGTAGGGCCAGTGCGCTCCCAATCACCTCTTTATATATTATAGATTAGAGATAAATCAGTGATGGCCCCACAAGGCCCACCTAATTTTTGTTTAAAAAACATAATTAATTTATATATGAGCGTTTAAACAACAAAAATCAACGCATAAATAACGTTCCTTCTAGATTTTACATTCAAGCTAAACAGTAGGAATATGAATCAGACCCAGACCTGTAAAACATAGGAGTTGTTAAAAAATAATGGAGGACCACCAAGGTCCCCCCGGTGCACCATATATATTTGTCGGCTTTGAACGAGAACAAGAAGGCATGTGTTGCTGCCAAAGTACGGATATAAAAGCCTGCCAAATCCCCATGGGCCATGAGCCCTTTGGATTCGTTCTATGGGAAAGGTGTGGTTCTAGAAGCCTTTCACATCCCATAATTTGCCTTCCCAATTTTCAATTCCAGACACTCGACCAAAAAGATTAAAAGAAATAAAATAAATGCTTTCCAACTAGAGGAAATAATAAAATTAGCATTACTTTGTTATATATATTGCATTAAGGATTGGATAAGGTGTTTCGTTCTAGAAGCCTTAGCTAGCATCATCCTTGCCCATTCTTTTGTTTTCAAGATGTTGTACGTCCATTTTCCTCATTTAATCAGCCTGACACATACGATGATGACAATATTAACCTTGAATTGCTTGGAGAAAAACCTTCGAATTTGGCAGCTCTGGAGTGAATCATGATTAATTACTTCATGCCTCTTCACAACAATTGAAACCCGGTAGTTGAATAGAGGGATTGACAGACTTGCATAGTAAAATTTATTGGATGCACCAATATTTATTCTGTTCATGCATATTATTATGATTTCTATTCCAGTATTGCTTTTAAATTAGATACAAGTATCCCCAACAAACGCAATGGATAACATGATCTCAGCCAGCTTCCTCCTAAACAATATAATTAACCACACAAAGTAGTTAAATAGATTCATAAAAGTAAAAGTTTTTTTTTATACTAAAAACATCAAATAAACCCCATATTTTAGTAAAAGGAGACCTAAAAGGAACAATCAGGTGACATTTAAGATTTCAGTTTTGTCATATGTTCATACGAAGTAAATTAAATGACAGAAGATTAGGATTGGATTAAAGTTCAAAGAAGAAATGAAAAAGCTGTTAAGGATAATATCTACAAAGATGTGGACATTAAGTCATTAACCATCCAACCAAAATAATTAATAAAGAAAACCAAAGATAAAGGGGAGTTTTATTACAAGGATAGACATGTCTCTCCCTCCCTTTTTCCTCATCACACATCTCAACATGTGGACTGTGGACCCCTTCCCATCACCCTCCTCCCATTGATTTTTCTCTCTTTCAAAGTCTCTACTTAAGTCCCATCCGAGCTCCCTTCTCCCTCGCACCGCCCATAAACCTCCACAGCTCCAGCCCACAATAACAACAAGAAACCTCTGACCAAATTCATCAAAAAAACCCACATCCAATTTCCACTTTTATTTGCTATCTGATTGGTAAGAAAAGATTGTTAGATGACAAGACGGTGTTGAAAGCAGGGGCCATGGAGATCTACCAGAGTCAGCTCATTCCAGGCCTGCCGGACGAAATTGCCTTGGACTGTCTGCTTAGGGTCCCTTACAGCTTCCATCGCGGCCTCAAATCGGTGTGTCGGCGTTGGATGACTCTCTTGTCCAGCCCGTTTTTCTACCAGCAGCGGATGCTTGCCGGCAAAGGCGAGGACTTAGTGTTTCTGGTCCAGTCGCTTGCCGCCGGCGGGTCTCTGGCTACGAAAGAGAAGTCCGCCGCCGGCAGGCCCCGCCGGTGTACGGGGTGTCTGTTTACTGCGCCAGCGGCGGAGGATCGTGGAGGAGGCTGCCGGAGGCGCCGGCGCTGCTCCCCGCCGGCGTGCCGATGTTCTGCCAGTGCGTCGCCGTTGCCGGCAAGCTGGTGGTGGTCGGCGGGTGGGACCCGGCGACGCTCGACTCCGTCGCCGACGTGTATGTGTACGACCTGGTGGGGGGCGGGGGTGGCGGCGGGGAGCGAGCATGTCGACGGCGAGGTCGTTCTTCGCCTGCACCGCCGTGGGCTCGGCCGTGTACGTCGCGGGCGGCCACGACAACCAGAAGAACGCACTCCGGTCGGCGGAGGTCTACGACCCCTACGCCGACCGGTGGCGTCCGCTGCCGGACATGGCCGACGAGCGCGACGAGTGTCATGGAGCCGCCGGCATCGCCGTCGCCCGCGCCGGGGACGAAGGCCGGCCCGGGTTCTGGGTGGTGAGCGGGTACGGCACCGAGTCTCAGGGCCGGTTCCGCTCGTCAGCCGAGTTCTTCGACCCGGGCAGCGGGTCGTGGACCAAAGTCGACGGCGTCTGGCCCAACCCGAATACGAGCCCCCGGTGCGCCTCGGCCCGGCCGGCTCGACCGGTCCGGGAAACCGAAATGACAAATACACCCTCGCCGATCGCGATTTGGCACCCGGACTCGGGGGGCAGTGAGGGCAATTCGCAGAGGGGGATCAAGGAGTACGACGGGAAGGAGATGACGTGGAAGTTGGTGGGCCCCATGCCAGATGGGATCCGGTCGTCTTCGTCTCTAGCGGTTCTGGAGGGTCCGGGAGGAAAGGCTGGTCGGGTCTTTGTTGTCGGGTCTGGCCCGTCCGAGAAGGGAGGCAACCGACATGTTGCCTATTTATTGGACACAGAGATGAAAGAGTGGGAAGCGGTGGATGCGCCAATTGGGTACACCGGCTTTGTGTTCACTACTTGCTCTGTGCATTTGTGAGGATGGATAGAGAGAGATGTTAATGATCTTTCCATACACACAATCATGTTTGATGTTTCGTAGCTCTCATTGTTTGAGATGAAATTAGTATATAAACATTATACGTTGGTAAAAAAGATAGTGACAAACCTTGCGATGGGTGTGAGTGTGACACATGATATTATTAGACCTTCAATGGTTGGCATGGATATGTATTGAATATGGATAGAGACGAGTTGTTTCTCCTCTCCCAGCTGTTGAGATTGAGATCTGGCAGAGTGTTATGAGGTGTGGATATTTATATTTATTTTCGGAGGGGGTAAAGGCCAGTTTCATCTATGCCATGAAAGGTTTGTAAATGTGAGCAAGGGATGCCATCTATGATTCAACAGGCTCAATCTATAGTCTTCATGGTTTGAAAATGGATGTCAATATCAAGATGAATCCTTAATTTCATCAACTCGAGTTATATCTATGGGCTAGCCAATCAATTTCAATTCACAAATTCTAGAGATGGCCGTTCTTCAACAGCCGAGTTCTAATGGCATGTCAGCACCTAAGCGGCGCTTGGGATATTTGGATATGGTGAGGGGGAGTGAAGTGATGGCTGATTGGCAGCAACGAAGGTGGCATTTATAATAATTATTATTATTTGGTTCCGCATGAACACAAGTCATATTTACTTCAGACTACAGTTTTGAGGTTCGTATATACTTTGAACTATTTCAACCCGACTCGCTTCCTCGTTGGCTTTCGTTTTCATTTGTGCTTGTTACCACGAAATTAATAAGCTCCCATAGAAACATTAATCTTGGCTTGTTTATTTGTTGTGAGTTGCCCTTGTTTTTTCACACGAAAGCCTAAAGGTAAACTATGGAGATTTTGGGCTATACATTTATATCCCTTGAGCAAGGCGAATAAATGACACTACAAAAAATGAGACTTGGGGAGTTTTTCTCCATGTTTTTGTGCACTTGAATCGCATTGGATAAAATTTGTGCAGAAAGTTCTCTCCACGGGACTTTATCCCACGCCTAGCTCCACGCGGCCAGGGACGTCGAGAATGATTCTTCTCCACGTTTTACACACTCTACCGCCACGTTTTCTGGCCGCGGAGTAAAGGTTTTTTTTTTGGTAATGCAAAGAAGATTGAATTGAAGGCATGGCCAAGAGTAGGATAAGGTTTATGAGCCTCTAGGTGCAAGCGTGTAATTGAACTAGGCAAGATGTCATATTATGCGCGACCTATACTAAATAAATTTTAATTTTATATATAAATTCTTATTTATAGTGTGATAGACAATAATAATTTAATATCTTAGGTACTTAATATAACTGACTTTAAAATATATGATAGTTGAATAACAAGATGAATTATAATTATTTTATTTTTTATTATATTTTTTCAAGATAATTAGGCAGACAGTCAATAGTAAGAAATTTAAAATTGAGATTAGCTTGATTTGAATCCGTAATCTTCTACTATGAAAAATATTTTTATTTTTATTTTAATAAATTGAGGTTAATGAGATTCAAATTCGTGACCCTTTATAGAGGTACTTTGATTATATTTTTAAAATTTTCTTATATTTTGATTGGATAATTCTCAGGTACTTGTAATCTTAAGCTAGTATTGAATTTTTTTTATTAATAAAAGAGTAGATTTGTATCGGCCTTTGATGCTCTCAATCGTTTGTTTCTTACGTATTTATATTTACTTGATGTCCTCATCGCCCAATGGGCCAATGTGGCTCAATCCTCATGTACCAATATATATTAACCTACACAAAAACAATGCACAAATATCAATCGAATGATATATATTGGCTGCTTATACAGCTAGTGTATGTTAATAAATAACCAACATTACATCTAATAAAAGTGAAAATATTCTAAGAGAAAAAATTTTACTTGCGCTTGTACTTCACTCGGCCCCCCTTATATCCTAGGATGATTTACAATGTCGTTAAAAGGCGTGGCTAAATATTTTCTGTAAATGAGACCTGATTAAATCTTTTTAAAATTATAATATTTTCTATAAATCCTAGAGATCAATGTTAGTTAATTTCCACTTATAATAGTTAAAAGTGTAACTATCTATGGTGATTACGTACTAATTACCCTTAAATCCCTAAAATTTATCAATTTCACATTTGTAGGAAACATCATTAGCTTTTTTATTATAGAATCTGTATATGAGTTTGAGTTGCTTAATTCAACTCCACCAAGCAAACTCAAGCCTAGGATATTAGAGATAGACACCAGGGACGAAATTAAATGTGAATAACTTTATATAGTTTAAAATTAATAGACTTAGAATATCAAAATTCAGCTTTCAATCTAAAGCTTAATGGCTTAATCCACATGGTGTTGTAGGGCCATAATTTGAACTTCAAGAAAAAAAAATCGCAATATATTTTTTTAATTAATACTAAAGTGGGCAGGCTACCTATCATAATTAAATGGTTCTCTAATTAAGTTGTTTCCCCTTCTAATTTTATGGGCGTAACAAATACATCAAACATGAGCAACCATGAAAAAAATAGTTTGGCAGTAGGGAAATGGTTACCACAATCAAGACAAAGATATTGCCATTCGGCTACAAAATCAATGCAGGAAGTGATAAGCATCTCAGCAGGCCAATCACTATAGTGAAGCACAGGTCTTTTTCAGTTTATGCATTCTTTGATTAACTTCCTGATCTACAACAAAAATAAATGTTGAAGTTCATCAAATAATATGTTATGCTATAATACCCAACAGCCCAAAATGAAGTTAGCTTCATCTATGTCAGAAACTTAGCCAAATTCCATGATGATAATATTTTATGCATCAGACAGTGATATATGGTAACCAGCTCACTGAAAAAAGTATAACATAAAGCTAACGCAGCAGTTAAGAAAAACAATCCAACTAGGAACAGTTACCGAAGAATGTCAACATTGATCCCATCCAAATGTTTCCGATGAATGCTATGTTCCAAGAGATACAAGCTTCAACAGTACTAACCAACATATTATTCTATCAAACCCTTTTTGTGTATTTCCTTGCAGAATCAAAACCATATCCTAATCATTCGTCAACTTCAAGAACACTAAGCCTTATATAGATAAGGATCAACACTTGAATTGATTTTAACTTCACATTTGTTCACTTAGCAAAACAGATAGAGCAATGTCTACCATCTCCTCTTGGCCAGTTCTTGCTGTAATGGCCATAGTTCTCTATTACCCATTTGCTCATCTCCACCAAGCTAATTATACAACAAAAGTAACCATGGGTTACACCCACGGCGAAGCCAAACTCCCACCACTGTCCAAATCAAGCCAATTACTAAGCTGCATCTTCATGTCTCCCATCCTCTCTTGGTCGGTTCTTGTAGTGGTGACAATAGTTTTCTACCACTCCATTGCTTATATTATACAATCCAATACATCAAAAGGAATTAAGAGTAACAAAAATGTTACCAAACTGCCACCAGGACCAAAGGGAATCCCAATACTAGGCAACCTTCTAATGCTAGGAGAGCTTCCACACCATGGTCTCCATGAGCTCTCCAAGCAGTATGGACCAATCATGTTCCTCCGCCTCGGCTTCGTCCCGACGATCGTCGTCTCGTCTCCGGCGGCCGCGGAGGAGTTCCTCCGGACCCATGACCTAACTTTTGCCAGCCGGCCCCTCACCGAGGCTGCCAAGTACATGTCCTACGACACAAAGGGCATGAGTTTTAGCAAGTATGGCTCCTATTGGAGAAGCATGAGGAAGATATGCACATTGCAGCTACTCAGCAATCACAAGATTGATTCCTTTAGACCTGTGAGGAGACATGAAGTGGAGCTCATGGTTCAATCTATGAAGAAGAGTGCCATAGATGGGGAGTTGGTGGACCTTAGTGCAAAGGTGGCTTCTCTAACAACAGATATTACTTGTTTGATGGTGTTTGGGAAGAAGTATGAGGACAAGGAGTTTGATGAGAGGGGTTTCAAGGCAGTGATTCATGAGGGCATGCAGTTAGGAGCCACCTTCAACGTTGCAGATTATATTCCTTATGCTGGGGTGTTTGATATTCAAGGGTTAGGACGCAGGATGAAAGCTGTGAGCAAAGTTTATGATGATTTCTTTGAGAAGATAATTGATGAGCATAGGTTCAACAAGAACACCAAGGAAAACCAAGATTTTGTGGATGTCATGTTATCTCTAATGGAATCGGGAGACACTGAGATTAAGATTGAAAGAGACAACATCAAAGCAGTAATCCTGGTAAGGAATTATTTTTGTGATTTGGGTTGTCTGTTAATATTAGTTTCGATCTCTTGTTCACAGTGAAAGTTACCTCCCTATTACATATAAATTATGATCGTCATTTTCTGACATTTTATGAAGGATATGCTTGCCGGCGGCTTGGACACATCTGCCACAGCCATAGAATGGGCTCTATCCGAGATGCTCCGACACCCACAAGTGCTAAAGAAGGCACAAGACGAGCTCCAAAGTGTAGTAGGGATGACCCGAATAGTGGAGGAATCTGACCTCCCTCACTTGGAGTACTTAGACATGGTGCTCAAAGAGAGCTTGAGGCTCCACCCTGTTGCACCACTGCTTATCCCCCACGAAGCCATCCAAGATTGCACCATCAATGGCTTCCACATCCCAAGCAAATCTCGCATCATTGTCAACACATACGCCATCGGGCGAGACCCGACAGTGTGGCCGAACCCCAACGAGTTCTCGCCGGAGAGGTTCGTCGGAGACGACGTCGACATTAGGGGTAGGGACTTCCGGCTGCTCCCATTTGGGTCGGGAAGGAGGGGTTGCCCGGGGATGCATATGGGGTTGACTGTGACGAGGTTGGTATTGGCACAGTTGGTTCACTGCTTTGATTGGGAGCAGCCCGGTGAGTTGGATATGAGGGAGGAGTTTGGGCTTACCTGCCCAAGGGCGAAGCATTTGATGGCTACACCTTCTTACCGTCTTCAAGTGGATGTTTGACATAAACAAAGGAAAGCTTTGTCTTCAAGGTATTGTCAAGGCAATAATATACATTATATACTCACAAAGCATGTCCTGTCAATCTGTGAGAACGGAAGTTCAAAGCTAAGGTGAAGAAGTTGGAGTGCATAAATAAGTGTCACTGTATGTTGGTTTTGGGAGTTGCCTTCTTTTAGGCTTTTTGGTTACTGGAGTCGAAATAAGATGTTCACCTTGAAAATTTTTTTTACTCTACCACGGCTCAAATGAACTTGAATTTTTTGTTTTAATAAACTCTCAATAAATAGGTGGAACGACGAATATTTAGAAAGAAAAATCATTATAAATAAGGAAAGCTTATTCAAACATTCAATTTTTCTCTGTTTATTTGGTTTGTAAGAAAGAAAAAGAAAAATAACTTCTTTTCCACACTTTTCCTAAGAAAATGTCAAAGTCCAAGTGCCAAATCCATTCACGCAAATCCATTCGTTTGCCATAACTTAATCTATTGCATAGCCATCAAGCAAACCTCCTCCATACACGAATCTGTTGCATAGCCATCACCCCCATTAGAGAAGCCATCCCTTACAAGCAAGAAGATGATGAAGGAAAGAAACAAGGCCAGATCTATTCATAATCAGCTCCATCACCAAAATTAACCAAGTACCCAAGATTTCTTCCACACATATATGAACGCTACTATGCATCATTAGAAGGATTCCATTAATTTAAAACTTTGCAACAGCCGGTGTTACAAAACTTACATTGCATATTCACTGTTTATCATCTGGGAAGTGAGGGGATTTGCAAGGAGGGCAAACCAAGCTAGAGGATGGCGACACTAGAGCACCTGCGCTGCCCACCACCTTGACCTGTATGATCTAGTCAGTGAGGCACTTCACGTTGAACAGCTTCCCACAAACCGCCCCGTCGGACCACACCGAGTTGTCCACCGCTGCGAACAGGTCGTTTGCCAAAAAGGGCCGACGTTGTAGCCTAAGAACTTCGTAGCTGCATTGGCACAACACAAGATGTATATCATTCACAACAAGAACAAATTACACCATTGCCACAAAGGACCCCCGATGGTGATGGTCGTAGGAAGATAGACGGTGGCGCTTTGACGGCGCTAGAGAGAGCTAGGAGGGTGGGAGGGGGTGAAAACCTGATCCCGACCCAATTTTAGAAATTATTGGAGAACGCTTATTTTCTTTCAATGTTTAGAATCAGGGCACTAACTTTATCTATTTTGTTTAATCTTTCACCAAACAATGATTTCTAGTGATAAATACAAATAATTTTTTTGTTAAAATAATTAGTCCAAAATTATGCTAACAAACACCCTGTAAAGTAACACATGACACAGAGAACAAGAAGAAACCCGCGTCCACACTAAACTATGGAAAATTAATTTATACCTAAATCATGTAACGGAAAACTAAATCAACTCTTATATACCCTTATATATATATATATATATATATATTTATTAAGAAATGGAAAACTCAATATTGGTCTTAAATTAAAAGTAAGAGAATGAGTCAATCAAAATTCAATTTTTTAAATACAATAAGAATACCTTTCACGATAACCTCAATGTTTAAAAATAATAATAAAAGTATATTTTTTGAAGACCAGAGGTTCGAACTCGGCTAACCAGTAATTCCTAACTTCCTATTAATAAGAGTTTGTCTAATTGTCTTTAAAAAATTAAATAATTATAATTCATCTTTTTTATTCAAATAGGATATATCTTGACAGTTAATCACAAATAAATAACTAAGATATTTAATTATTATAATTGATATCATCATTCAATGAGATATTATACATAAAATTAAAATTTATCAGGTAAAGCCATGTAGTTATAAGCCACACATGACGCGATATCTTACCTAGTATATATTAATAAAAGGGGAAGTCGTTACTCCCTTAAGATTAAAAGTAGGAAAATAAGCTAATCAAAATACAAAATAAATCTAAAACATATAAAAAAAATCTTTTGTAGAGGGTCACGAGCTCAAATCTCGTTAACCTCATTTTCTTTTAAAAAAAGTCTTTCATGGTAAAAGGTCATATATTTGATCCGACTAATTTTAACTTTTAAATTCTTACTAACAAGAGTCTATCTAATTATTTTGAAAAAACATAAATAATTATAGTTCATCTTTTCATTCAAATAAGATATATTTTTAAAATCAATCATAATATATATCTAATATATTAAATTATTATAATCTATCTCGTTATTGAATGAGAGTTTATGTATACATTTAAAATTTATCGGTATAGGTCATATGTAACGTGACATCTTGCCTAGCAAATAAAAAGGGAACTCAATACTCGTTTGACATTAAAGTAAGAGAATTAATCAATTAAAATATTTTAAAAATCCAAAAAATATAATAAAAATACATTATATAGAGGGTCACAATTTTGAATCTTATTAACCTCAATTTCTTATAAAAATAATAATAATAATACCTTATATAGTAGAGGTCACGAGTTCAAACCTGATTAATTTCAACTTCTGAACTCCTACTAATAATTATAATTCATATTTTTCATTCAAATAGGATATATTTTTAAAGTTAATTACAATCTATATCTAAGATACTATCTTATTATTATTATAATATATTAAGTTAATTATTATAGTCTATCTTATTGTTCAATGAAAGTATGTATAAAATTAAATCAATCCGGTATAAGTCGTGTATGTTGTGACATCGTACCTAGTTATATTTAACCCTTGTAATGAAAAATTATTTTATGTGTTAATCTTATATGCATATATATATATATATATATATATATGCATAAATATAACTGTTCTTTTGGTAAACCCACTATTTTTCTTTTACTTTAGGAAGGAAATAACAAATGAGGACAACAAGTAGACTTGTAATTATTTTTGTACGATATAACATCAAGTGAGTCATGAATTAGTTTTTGTTTATGTTAAAACTTCACTAATTATCTTGGATTTTGAGTGCACAAGGCTATCATACTTACCTTAATTTGAGTCAAAGCTTAATTTGTATTTGTTCACACTATATATACGTGTATGTGTGTGTGTGTGGTGTGAGCGTGTGTCTGTATATGTCACTGTTGCAACGAATCGGCCGATTCTGAGTGGAATTGGCCGATTTGAATCGGATCGGCAGCGTGCCAATCCGATTTTGAGGCTGAATCAGTCGGCCCCGAATCGGCGCCTAACTCGGTCGATTTACCCTGATTCCGACCGAGTTAACTCCAATCGGAATCGGGGTAAATCGGAAGAATCGGTTTTTGGTAAATTACTAAAATACCCTAGGTATGATATTTATTAAATTATTTAAGCATGGGTAAAATTGGAATTTTGATTTAAAAAACCTAACGTTAACCCGCTCTCCCACTCTACCGCCGCGCGTCCGCCCTCCGCCATGCATCCCCGAGCTCCAGCCTCAACTCCAACTGGGCTGCCGACCTCGCCTCCGCCTCGAACCGGATTCGGGCCCTGTGAACGTGAGAGCACCGTTGCACCGAATCGCCGCCGACCAGGTCTCCGACCGGGCTGTCGACCTTGCCTTTGCCCTTGCAACCTCGCCTCTGACGTGTGGCTAGCCGACAGCGCAATGGCCGTGAGACCCGCCGCCGACCGGGCCTCCAACCTCAGCTCCAACCGATTCGTGTAAAGTTGGATTTTTAAATTAAATCTGCAAATTATTGGCTATGCTTCACAAATTTTTGGCTGTGTTTCACAAAGTTGGAACGAATTCACCTCAGCTCTGACCGGATGTGCAAATTGTTGGCTAGGCTTCACAAATTTTTTTCATTGCTGATTTGGGATTCATGATCAAATTTATATGTCAAATTTTATGATAAGTGTTGTACAAATGTGTATGTGTTGTGCAAATCGTAGGTCAAATTTTTTACAAATTTGTCTTTGCCTCTGAACATATTGACTCCCAACATAATTTGTCTTTGCCTCCTAAACCTAAGAGACTTCATATGAGTGGGAGTTATATGCTGGGTCTCGTGTTAATGCAGATATTAACTCTACTCTTCCTATTTGTGATAATGATTCAGACTCCGAAGATGCTTTAGATGATGAATTAGATGATTTAGTAATAATCACTATATAAAATTGTGTTGAACATTTATTTTTTGGACTTATATTAATATCTTATTTTTATTATTTGATATAGCAAAAATAATGATATATCAAATGTTATACTTATAACATTGAGGTATTGTGATGATAAATTGTGATGCTCTTTTATACTTGTATTAAATTATAAATTTGTGTATTTATGTTCAAAAATTATATAATTATGTATTTCAAGCATTTATGTTATGAGTTGTCAAATTTTTGTATATGACCAATTTGGACCGATTCAACTGAACCGATTCCTGGCCAATTCCGATTCCAATTCCGACTCCGACTCATTCGAAAACCAATTCCTATTCTGATTCCGATTAATGCAACCATGGTATATGTGTGTGTGTATGTGTGTGCGTGTGTTTTTGTGCGTGGTGTGCGTGTGTGTGCGTAAGTCTTATGCCCACAACTTGCCAGAGGTCATACTAAATTTTGAGGGAGTATGCGATATAGTCAATTTAATCAGATCGAACTTGGTTAAATTGGATTTGACGTGTTATACTAGATATAGTAAAATATAAAATATTTATCTTAGATTTTTATCTTTTTCGTTAGAAATATAATTGATTGCTAGGAATAAAATTAAAAAAATTAATTTTTAAGACTTATCATCAATTTAAATTGAATTAACAAATTATTCCACATATTTAACTTATAAGACTAATAATTTATTTATGATATTATTTATGAAATATGTAAGACATATTGGATCTTCCCTTTTTACATACAAAATAAAATATAATACATAAATTTAATAAAATATATTGTCTTCTTCTAAAATAAATTAATGAAAAGTTCACCAAGGACATATTAAAGCTAAATTTATTATAATAGCTAAGAAAAATAAATTATCCATAGTAAGTAAAAATTTTAAGCACAATTTAGAGAGTTACTTCGAAATTTAAACCAATTAAATTATGATAATATAGTTAAGAAATATAATTACACATGACTAAAGAAGATTTTTAAGGCTCAAGAGCCATTTAAAAAATATTGAAAAAGTTGAAACATGATAAACAAAATGGCTATTGGAAGGCTAGAACCTTGAATGTATGGCTCACATGGTAGCTTAACTACCAGGAGCGCAATGCATTGGTAATTTTCATTTCATTGTTTTTATTTTGTACATAAATTGTGCAATGGCTTCCTCATCTACACATAATCCCACATCCTTACAAAATCAGAATGCTGCAACTTTTTCATCTATAAATGAGGACGTCGTCCCCGCCACCTAAATGCAGGCTGTTAAACAAGTGAGCGAGCCGAGTTCAACTTGTATTTGAACTTAGCTCAAATAGTTTGAAGTCCATTTGAACTCGGTTCGAGATCGAATGAGTTTTTAACATGCAAGCTCCAACTCGACTCTAATATTTTTTATGTCATTTGAGTTAGACTCAAGTTCGAATATACTCGACTCAAATATCTTTTATGTTATTTGAGTTTGATTCAAGCTTGAATATACTTAAACTGTTAATTTCAAACTCAACTCGTTTATGAGCTTGTACCCAACTCGGTTATAAAGTCAAAAGTAACTTGCATTTACTAACTCGCATTTACAACTCAATTATAAGTAACTTACTTAAAAAATACAGTCACTCCAGGTCTTTAACTTGAATACCTCTTATCTAAGTTATCTCACTACTTTGTTATAATATTATATATAAATAAATATAACTATTTATAATTAAACTTATTAGTATATATATAATATAAAAACTATATTATTATATTATTTACCGAGTCAAGTCAAGTCGAATATTACCTTACTCAAACTTGACTCGAAGGATTCGAGTTCGAATTGAGTTTGAGCTCGAGCATTTGAATGTCAAGTTCCGATTCGAGTCGAGCTGAGCCGGATGTCAAATGTTCAATAGCTAACTCGGTTAATTAATAGCCCTACCAACTATATATTCAACATTTTGAATCAACCCAACAGTAAATCGAGTTGATTCACAAACCGTTGGTACACCCGTTTTAATAAAAGCCGGGTGCATTAAACTGGGTTCACTGCAACCCGATCTAATGCCCCCATGTACCGGATCAAAGTCTTGGCCAACACCTGGTATATCGGGTCGGACGGGGCGTCGGAGGCAAGGTAGGCGGCGACGAGGAGGGGTGGGAAGGGGGAGGGGTTGGGGAGGAGGCCGGCGGCGGGGAGCTACTGGTGGAGATGGCAGGTGGTGGAGAGGGAGCGGCATTGGGGGAGGAGGGAATGGGAGGGGGCGGCGGTGCGTCGGAAGGGAATGCCATTGTTGGGGCAAGTCATCGAATAGGGTAGTGATAGCCCATGCTATTTATTTGTTAGCTCCAAACAAGATTGAGCGAGCTTGTTGCAGGATTTATCCAAATCTAATATTCCAAACTAAATATATTAATAAAGCCGGAATCTCAAGACCCAAATCCGAATCTAATATTTTCAGGTCGGGTTGGATGAGGTACCCAGCCAGTTGACAACCTACTTTGAAAGAGACGACCTTGACCCACAAACTTTTAAATGGTCAAAGGAGAAAAACATGCCCCTCTAATCAAACCTGCAATCTGTTCAAACCCAAACCAAACCCATGAAACTTAACAAGGAAAAGAACATCAAGAAGTCAATGTGAAACTTTGCACTCTGTCTTCGTGTTATTAAAGAAAAATAAAATATCAAAGTTAGAACATTCTATCGTTATTACTGATGAATTTGTAACAGATTGGTAAAATTACAAGAAGAAAGTCCCCGGAGACTTAGGGTAGTAAGATTTGGCCGACCGGAACTAAACCTCCTCCCCGGTGGAGACCAACGTGAATGATTTTCCATTTTATGTATTTAACCTTAATTTAATGGGTATTTAGATAATTTGAATCTCTTTCTTTTTATAATAAATAATTATATTTAATTCTCCCATTTCAATAATATAAAAAATATTTTAATTTATAGTAAAAAGTTCAAGCCCACAACAAAAGATTTAATACGGTTTTCATTCCGGTACTTCCCCATCGAAATAAACACAATTAACAAAATCTTCGCCTAATCCAATCATCCTCTAGAAAATCACAACTACACAATCCCCATTATATCACAATTGCACCACTTCCCCCACCCAAGATCCCCCGCCCCCTCCCCATCCCAGCGACCGCCGCCCACCTCCGGCGACCCCCAGGTACCCCTACATTCCTCCCATTTTCGGTGTACTTGTTGTCGAAGTGATTCATGCTCTGCCGCGTTTTGTTTTGCCAGATCTAGTCTAGGTTGCGGCCATGGCGGGGTGTAGTCTGCATTTTACACTATTGGCTTTAGTTGCACTTTTGGCGGCGGTGGCGGCGCAGTCGCCTGCTCCGGCCCCCTCCGCAGGCGTGGACGATGGCCCGTCCCCGCCGCCGAATGACTCCCCTCACGGTCGCCCCCCGCGCCGCCCACGCAGACCGAGGGCTCGCCGAACGCTCCGCCTTCACGGTCTCCGGTTCCGGCGCCGGCGGGGACCGCTGAGGAGGAGGCGAGCGACGTCGGCGGGCAGCGGGCACGCGGAGGTGTCGTCCGAGGGGTTGAGCGGCGGGCAGAAGGCCGGGATTGCGATCGGGGTCGTCGCCGCCGGCGCGATGGTGGTGGCCGGATTCGTGTATAAGAAGCGGCGGGAGAACATGCGGCGGGCCAGGTTCGGGTCGGCCGCCATCGAGATGCTATGAAGCATGAGAGTGCAATCTCAATTTGGATTTGACGAAAAAGAGAGAGAAAAAAGGTTAACTTTCAATTATAAGCATACATTTGATTTTAATTCTTTTGCACATCTCAATTCTCAATGATAAAGAGCTTGGATTTGGAGTAGATTCAGATGAAAAAAAAGGATAAATGGAAAGAACTTTTGGCTGAAGTAGATATAGATTCGTTGTGGGATGAATTTGGGAGTTGCAATAATATGTTTATCTTACTTCTTGTTTATTTTGGTATAAGATGGCTGTACTCTTTTAATCCTATTTATTTATGGCTTATTAATTAGTATTTATGTATTTGTGGGAAGTAGAGTTCATAAATAGGTTACCATCGGCGGGTAGTTGAAGTTCAAGGACTGTTGCTGCTGGAATTTTGATCACTTCATTTACTTCATTTATGCAGACATTCATGCAATGGTGTGCAGTGCATTATAGTTTATTAAATTAAAATAAGATACCATTGTGGGGTTTTAAGTGCTTGTGAATTATAAGTCTGTCAACTCAAGTTGTTGTGCTCATTAAAGCACCGATGGTATCTCGAACAAGCTCGGTGTAGCAGAGTTGAGTGGAAATGTTTTTGACATTCAAATGCTTTTAACAAATATGTTTGAGCTTGTTTGAACGCTAGACGAGCCTTTAATTTATTATGGGTCAAACAGCTCGTCTAAATTTATAGTATTTGAATTTGGTTCGTATTCAACTTATTATGTTTTCGAGCCGAGTGAACCTTTGTGCGTAGCTAGTGCTCGATTTATATAAAATTAAAATTATTTTTAACGTAACCTCAATAATATTGACGAGTCGAGTTGAGCCGAATATTTTTTCTAGCACAAAATTAATAAATACGAGTTCAAGTCGAATGCAAAATAATTAAAAGCCGGTTTAACTTATTTACACCCATACAACCAAGTATTTAAGTGGCCCAATTTAGCATGGTTCTGCTTGGGATGTGTTCGGAGCCGTACCCTTCTTCTCTAAAAAATGAAGGAAAAAACGTCTTCCTTACGTTGGGAGGCACTTCACCCTCTCAGAAACGCCTTTGTAGAAAAATGCCATAAGTAAATTGTTCTAACATTTTAACATGAGTGCACCGGTGAGTAATTTGCTAGTCAAAGAAGTGACGACCACTCTCCGAATCCTGTAGGGAATTTGTGAAGCACTTTGCCCCATATCGAACTTCATTTCGAATTTTTATATGCCCTTATTTGATGTCAATAGTAATTTGTGAACCTGCTTGCCGCTCCTTCTTATGAGATTTTACACTCCCATGTCTACAACTACAAAATTTTCACACTCCCCTGTTGCATAAAAGGTTTGATTTCAACATTACTTTTATCATAATATGCTCATTTATTTAATTTCCGTAGTACTATTTAATTTTTATTTCATTTTAAAAAATACTGGGCCTTGTCACACTGATGCTAATCACGCCACAGCTAAGGTCAAAACAACCTGAGTATAAAATTTTAAATATACTAATATATTAGACTAAAATGTTTTATCCCTGTATTATATTAGAAAACAAAGAAGAAATTATCTGTGTCTTTTGGGAGACATCCAATAAAAAAATTATGTCAACCAAACATTCTTTTGGGGGTAACCCCAAGGGTAACAAGTTGATAAATATGTCACTCACTACCCAAGGATTTCATCTACTACACCAAACAGGCCATGGGTACATTCTAAAAAATTCAATTCTCCCACGTACCTGAGATTTTTTTTCTTTTCTTTTACACTGCCCAATAATTTTACATTCTTTTCACATCAATTAAACAATTTTTTACAAAAAAAGATTGCGGACGCCCGTCTGGCCGGCAAAAGCTCGGTTCGGACGGCGCGGACGGATCCTGTCCGAGCTTCGTCCGACCGGCGCCCCTGTGTGGTTCTTCTTGCCCATTCCTCCCCACCCCCACTCCGCCCGATCAATCGAAGACGCCGTCGCCGCATCTCCTCCGAACAAGGTCTCGATCAGTCGAAGACGCCGTCGCCGCAGCTCCTCCGAACAAGGTCTCGTCTTTTTGCTTGATGTTTCGTGATTATGATCGCTCTCTCTTCTTTTTTTTTGCTTATTACTCGGCGTTTTTCTTTCGGATTCAGACGCCGTTTCTGGATCTGCGGTATAAACGGTTGTTGATTCTGTTGGAATTGGTGGACCTGCTCAATTTTTTTAAATTTTTTTGAAAAAAAATTATTTAGTATGAAATTTTGAATTGATGCCGGGCGGATGTTCGTGGTTTTTAGGCGCCCGGGCCTGGAAATTGTCTTGAAATATTGGTTTTTAGGGTTGATTTGTGTTTATAGAGATAAAAGGATGAAGATTGGTGCCAGAGAAGGGGCGAACAGTGGTCAAAATGTTTATCTTATTGTTATTTGTTTAGTGCAGTAGCAATGGAATTCATGTTCACGGGTCAATTATTTGGAATTGGCTCGATTTGGGATGTGGAAGAAGAAGATTTATAACTGTTTATGTGTGGATGGGTAGATGTGATAAGGATCTGATGTTGATTGTTGTTTGGCATTATAGAATCCACGGGCCAGATCCTTTTTTTTTTTGGAATTGAGTCTTAGAAGATGATTTTTTGTTTAGGGAGAAATGATGATTATAAACGGTTTGTTATGTTGTGTGAAATATTTTGTGGATGGTAGATGTCATGCACTCATCCATGTGGATTTCGGAAGCTACTTACTAAAACATTTGACTATGTATGTGTTTGCTTTTAATGATTCAATGATTTTGAGTGGTGTTGATACTTTCTATGTTTTTGTATGTGTGATTTTCATTGGCCATGCTTGGATAAGATGTTGCATTAATCTTCCTTTACCTTCCTGCCCCCTCCCGAGTAAGTGAGGGTAGGAATATTAAACTACACCAATACTTGTGCTCTATTTTTGATATCTTGTATTGTCAGTCCCACGCTCGGTTAAATGAGGAGGTGTGTTGTCAAGAAAGGCATCAGGGCATTAAAACTTTGCCATTTCTACTTTTATGGATTTTAGACTTCTATTTCAACATTACCTGGTCAGTGCTGTTTTTTTATCCTGTGCTCACTGGAGTTTGATATTTCATACGTTTTGTTCTAGATCTGGTGGAGTCAGAATCATGGAGAGTAGCAGGGGTGGGCAAGGTGGCATTCAGCTCTTGCTTGCCGCTGAGCAAGAGGCCCAGCATATTGTAAATGCTGCAAGAAATGGTAACCTTTTCTTTGCTCTAATGAAATGGATATCGCTTGTCATTTTCAATTTTGCATACGCTATTTATATTACGTGCTACATGTGCTTTTTAAATGGCTTGGTAATGTTTCATACATCTCTGTACTTTTAGCCAAATTGGCTCGCTTGAAACAGGCAAAGGAAGAGGCAGAAAAGGAGATTGCCCAATATAGAGCCCAAGTGGAAGCGCAGTTTCAGAAGAAGGTTGCAGAGGTAGCATGATCCTTATTGGTTTACTTTTGTTGGGTGTTTTATTGCCTATCAGTTGCTTGACTATTCTTTTCCCACACAACAGAGCAGCGGTGACTCAGGTGCAAACGTGAAGCGTCTCGAACTGGAAACTGAGGAAAAAATTCGCAATCTTAAATCTCAAGCATCTACCACATCCAACGACGTTGTTCAAATGCTTCTGAAGCATGTTACTACCATAAAAAACTGAGGTGTTGTTTTATGTTTTATTTCAAACTCTGTGGAACTTTCTTTGAATGACATTTGTATTAATTTTTGTAGTTGAAACTTGAATACATGGATGAGGTGTGGTCATTTGTTTTATAATCTGCAATACTGTGACTCTTGCTATTGTTCAAAATAAGAGGTGTCACACCCATTTTAATTTTATCTTTGGTATCTTCTCTCTTAATTAGCGAAAACATTGCTGATATGCGAGGTATGTCAACCATGACTGCGTGATGTTTATTGATGGCTATGCTTTCTTCCCAAATATTTAACCACAAAACTGAAACAGGCTTCTTCCCATCCCCTAACTTATGCCCTTGAGCTGCAAAGTGCGAACTCAGATTCAGGTCAGTAAAATGATGTGCTTTTACAGCCAACTTTGTTGGGAGTCTTCTACCGGTCATTCTTGACTTTCCACTCGACCGTAAAATCGTACGAAAACTAAAATTGCAAAAACAATTCCTTGCAAGCTCTAATCTTGGTTCTCCCGTCTCTTATGCCCGTAACAAAATTGTAAATCAATTTTTTTACAGACGGATTCAGGGGATTATGTGCAAACTAATATCTTATGGAACCCTGGGCACCTAATTGTATCGTACTTGACAGTTTTTGAATTGTTAAAAGTATCATCGCCAACATTACTTGGCAATGTCATCTATTGCACATATGCTATGACGGTTCTCTCAATTTTAGGAGTAATCCATACATCCAAGATAAGTGCATTTCAGTTGTAAGAATTGATGTCTGTTGTGTGCGTTCATTTGTTTTGGCACACTCGTTGTGCAACTGACTTATTGCTGTTACCTATAGCTCTTTTTTTGTGCCACAAGAACTCAAAAAGTATGAGTAGAAGTGTAAAACCTCACTACTAATTATTATCTCATCAGAGCCATGCATTTGAATATGGCAATTGAATCTCTGCAATTGGAGGTATATATTATACGGATTACAGATTATGAAGAAACACTATGTATGACGTTTTGACCGCCATTTGCATAAATTGCTGTTCATTTTTGTGTAATGATTTTTTACCTCTATTCTACATTTGTAATCCTATAACAGCACCAGAGGCCAAGAATTTTACTCTTCAGTAGGCGGATCTACCCAGCGACCATGATCTTTGATTAACTGAATCAACGCGTCGGTCGCATTCTCCATCGCAATTCCCCTCTGCACCACCGTCTGAAATAGGCAAACAGTCAATAAAGGTACCCAGATGAGCTATTTGAACATGAAGGTGCTACACTGAAAAAAATCAACTGCCCAATCTCGTATAGTCCGAGTCTTGAACAACTTCAGAATTTAGGTTATAGCATCTAGCTGAGAAATCCTCATTTTAAATGCACATAGGCATTGAAAAAAGAAAAGAAAAGAAAAAGAAGACTTCACAAGAAGGCAATGATCAGAGGCACCATGGCTATCTTGAGGTGTTAGGGCAGTGGAAAACCCAAAAAGTGGATGTATAATTTATGTGTGAAGCTGTCTTCCAATATTTCTAAGTTTCTCTCTTGCTTTCTCTGATTGTTCTAACTAGTAAACCTCATTTGAATGATTTGACCTTCTAAACAAGCCACCTCCTAGGAAATTGACGAAAGAAAGCTTAAAAATACATTGCATGAGGAAAAGTGAACCAACCTTTCCTACATAGAGGTCAATTTTTCCTGGAGCCCCACCAACATACCCAAAATCTGCATCTGCCATCTCGCCGGGTCCATTTACTATGCAACCCATGATTGCAATCTGACATAATCATGAGAAAAATTAGATAAATTGAGGGCAGTAACTAGCCAGACCTATAGAAACTATTCATAAGGAAGAATTAATGTCAATTGGCTGCACTTCATTGTCAAACAAATATTGCTATCTTCCAACTTAATACTAAAAATAACCAATTTGAACCTGTTTAAACAAGTCACAATTGTCTAATACATTGTCATGAGCTTCAATAACTTCAATCATACATACCGAAACACCAGGCAAGTGCGATGTCTTTTCTCTTATCTCAGCACTGATCTCCTGAAGATCAAAAAGGGTTCTTCCACAGGATGGACATGAAACATACTCCTGTGAGAAACCAAGATGGCAAAGTGACCCAAATTGCTTTCAGACAAAATTTTTTAAGTTCATTAAGTTCTTTCTTGTCACACAATAATTTCTGCTGAAAGCAAGCGCAAACTTACAGTTTTGGTATTCCTCATTCTGCAACCCTGGAGTAAATTAAATGATGTGTTCCTCAGGAAATCAAAATCTTGATCTGGACCTTCCAAGAAGACACCATCTCCAAGGCCATCAACCAGAAGGGCTCCAGCACTGCTACCGGCTCCAATGACAAGATCATCTCTGGAAATGAGCGGTATAGAGCATGAATATATTTTATCGACTCCAGTACACTTTTCTCATTCAGGAAAAAATACTAGCATAATTACCTGTGAATGCCTTCAGGAAACTGTAAATGATGGATCACTGGAAAGTTTAAGTCATGATCTCCTAAATATTCGAATAGTCTGCAGAAAATAAAATTAATGACAGAAAAAATAAATAACCGTCAGCTAGGTTATAAGGAGACCACCGCAAATCTAGCAGGCAATAATGAAGTTCAAATTCAAGTAAAAAGCACATATAAAAGCTGAACACAATGCTCGACCTTTACCTCCTAGCAGCCTGAACTCTTCCTACTTTCTCTTCCGAGTATGGTATACTATGAAGCAACATAGTTACATCTACCGTCTTCAAGATATCCAGTTCCTCAAAAGGCTCATCACCTCGAACAGATACTGCGACACGTGTGCCTGTGAAGGGCAGATGTAAAAGCTGAGATTAGAGAATTAGTTGAAATCACTTTGATTAACAAAGACCATAATCCCAAGTTTACCTTCAGGCAAGAGCTTGTTAGCTCCAGTTGCCAGTTCCTTAAGATTGACGAGAGCTATAGCATTGGGCAATGGTTTTGTAAGCTGCTCTGACAACGGAGTGAGAACTCCCATGCTTATGTCTACCAATCTTTTGAGTGCCAGCCTCTGGACATTATTAACACATTGATGTCAAGAGAGATTCTATATAAAATTATAGAGACCGTTTCATACTATCTCTGATATCTTAGAATAATCGAAGACAAAATCCTTACAACATCAACATCATCTACTGGAGGTAACTCCCTCACAAGAATAGAGTCAACTGTTGCTAAGTCCTGCAGCAGTGAAACAATATAACCAAAGAAATAAGATTTTTGTCAAGAAAAATAGCTATGCTAGTTAACTACAAAAATAAATACCTTGAAAGGCATCCCAACCACAAGTTTTGCCGCAAGTGACTTGTAAAGAAGTTCAGGTGTCTGAAAAAAGTTATAAAATAAACATAATTTCTTACAAACTCATACAGCATCATTATTAGAAGTTATCTAATGGGCAAAGAATGACTAAGCTAGCATGGTACCCAAATTATTCAAAACTTTCTGTCAAAATTCTTACAACAAATCTGAACTTGGAGACTGAAGTAAAGAATCAGCTTACCTTTAAGTGATCTGGAGATACTGCCATAAGAACAGAACCATCACGATGCAGAACACCCCTATAATCAACCTCTTCACCCTGAATATATACACCAAAATTGGTAACTGAATATATACCTAAAAAGATCACACTTCAATAAGGAGAAACAGAGGAATCTGATTGATAGAGCTAACCTCTTTTTGTACAGGTAATTGGCCATTTCTCCTCTGGAAATCGAAATAATGTCTGTGTTTTTCCTCAAATGGAGCCTTAGGATAGAGTTAAAGAGATCAGAAACATATGGGAATATCCAAATAATCAACTTAAGAGATAAGAATAAAACCTACCACTCCTTTCTGAAGTTGTGCAGCTTGCATACCAAGGTTTGCCAGCCTTCTGCAAGGATCAATCTCTTCTTCTGGTGGTTCAGTCAGAGAGACTCTGATTGTATCTCCTAAACCATCCTGTACGGTTTTATAATTCAAATTATATATGATGGTCACTGTGCTTGAACTGTCAAATGAAAAGTCTTTATCAAAGAAACAGACCTGAAGAAGTGTCCCAATACCAATTGCTGATTTCATTCGTCCATCTTCACCTTCACCAGCTTCAGTAACTCCCAAGTGTAGAGGATAGTCCCAACCTTGAACATACATCTCAGCCACGAGCAAACGGTATGCTTGGACCATGATGACAGGGTTGCTTGCTTTCATAGAGAAAACAAAGTTATGAAAGTCCAACTTTCTACAGATCCTTGCAAACTCGAATGCAGATTCAACCTGTTTAATTAATGAACAAGATATCAAGGACACTATAGTTAAATATGATTACAGATACGCAAATGACCCACTTTCCAAAGGCAGGCTAAAAGAGAGACGTGGTGCTTATGTCTACCATTCCTCTTGGTGAATCCCCGTAGTAGCTCATAATCCGGTCTGAAAGGCTTCCATGATTCGTTCCAATCCGCATGGCCCTTCCATACTTCTTGCATTTCTCAACCAGAGGAGTGAAAACCTGCCCAGCATTTGAAACAGAGTCTCAGCCTTACAACTCATTTCCAGCAAAACTTTGATTCAAGCAGTGCTGTTTACTTGACATAAAGGCTGTCTACTTGACATAAAGGAATACAATGAACAACAATAACGTGAAGGGAAGTTGATGACTCCAAAAATAGGATGCATACAAGCAAATCCATAGTTTGTTCACCTTCTCAATATGCTCAAGCTCTTTCTGATAGTCATCTTCAGTGTATTCCAGTGTTTCAAATTGAGCACGCCTGTCAGCTGAAGCAATGGCTCCAACGTAAGAAGATTCAAATGTATATGTATGCAAATAAGACTAAATGTCAACAGGACGGAAATATTACCAAAATTTCCAGGGTTTACACGAATTTTGTCAAAGCATTCAGCAACCCTTAATGCGACTGAAGGTGCAAAATGGATGTCGGCTACCAGAGGAATGTTATAACTGCAGAAAATGGAAGTTACCAAACAATTAAAAACAAGTGTGAGTGAACTAATCATCCAACAAAGACTAAGAACACACAACTCCAACTCACTTTTTTGTACAAGAGTGTTCTTTATTTCGAAACATGCATCTGCCTCCCTTTTCCCTTGAACAGTTATACGAACAATGTCTGCTCCTTTATCAGCTATTCTCATTACCTACCAACACAGTTGAAATAATTTTAATGTTATATACTACGGCAAAATGAGAAAGAGAAGCTTTTTTTAAAAAAAAGAGGATGCTTAGAGAACCCTAGCCAACCTGTTCAACAGTGCCTGCAACATCTTTGGTATCTGAAGTCGTCATTGTTTGTATTCTGATGGGATGCTCACTACCAAGTGCTACATTTCCGACCATCACAGTACGAGTTTTTCTCCTGACAATCTTGTTTGTAGATTCACAATATTTCTGCCTCGGAACTGAAAAGTTTACATGTAAATTGTTAAAGAGAGAATCCTGCAAGATAAATATAAAAATATCATGCTCGACTTTACCATGCACAAGAGTTTTTTTTTTAAAAAAAGATAACTACAGAATGAAAACTAGCTCATAGAGTACTATGTGCTCTGCAACGTCTTCAGATTTGTGTTCTGATGCTTAATGATGAAACTGAGGAAATACATAGGCTGCTTTTTATGATTTCATATCCATGATTATCAAAGACCGAGGTTCATTGACTGAAAATGACCAACAATCCAATGAAATATACAAGGTAGATGCAGTGTTATACCTAGGAGAGGACTTCCTCCTGAGGCAGGCTGCAATTCAACAGTTTCTTGACCAGGATTCGAGTTTTTGACGGTGAAAACTCTTACTTTATGGGGCTTAATTCTCCGTGAATTAGGTAAGCACTTAACTTTCACAAAATCCACACTCCTTTCCCGGTTCAAGCTGTAATCACTGGCTTTCATGCCAGAGAAGGAAGCCGGGGCCATTCCAGTAGCCATTTCGACAGGTTTTCACTCTTTCTTTCCCATGAAAAAACAATCACAAACAGGATTCAATCATACAAATAGTTTAATCAGGAAAACATCAATTGTCCGACAGTAAAAAAGCGCCTGAGATAAAAGCATGCCACAGTAAACTCAAACTAAATTAACCACCAAAGATTTTCCCCTTGCAGCCAAGGGTATATATGACGACTAACATTAAAACGTTCAGAAATAACAACAATATCCACGTCCATAAAAGTCTAATCACTTCCTCTCATACCAAACTAAGCATGCAGCAGATATCCAGATTCATCAAAGCAAACGATCTCTTCGTTTCTATAGTTCAATTCAGAAATTAAAACCAACGTTACAAGGGGAAGAATAATAGCAAAAAGTCCTCAATTAAATACAACACTGTAAAGTTTGACTTGCCTAGATAGCAGCTATCCATGCTAGATTAATTTATTTTTACAAAAAAAGAGCAATACAACAACCAGAAAAGGGGAAAAAATTGAAGCCTACCCAGAATATAAAACTCCAAAATGATATGCTCAAGGCAAGATGAAAAGCTAAAAACTAAAAAGAAAGAGAAAGCAGCACTGTTGCTAGTTACAAAAAAGAAGCTAGAAAAAACAAAAATCGAAGCGTGCCCGGATTCTGGAACGCCAAAAAGGAGATGAAAAGTTAAAAACTAGACAGAAAGCCGTCCGGATAAGGAAGCTCACCTTGAACCAACTGAAAGAGTGAGACAGAAAATGAACGAAAACTCAGAAGAAAACGGATGCCAAACTCCCCCTTGCAATGGAGAAGGGTCTGCAAAGAAGAATTGGTGGTAGGAGAAGTCGGCTTGCCCACTTCTTGTCACAAATTACTCGGCCTTAATTTATGACGAGCCATTAACAACCACTGGCGGCATCCTTTTAGCCATTTACCAACCTGCAAAAACACAATGTCTATATTTTCACATTTTTATTACCGTGTTGGTTTAGGAAAAGGGCGATTGATTGGGAGAACAAGACAGAGAATCTTTTGGGCAATCTAAACTGATATTCGGTCGACAGAAAACGACCGAATTGGTCGAGGAAAGCGTGGAGACCGTGAGCTGGACATTCTCCAACTCACTGACTCAGTTATTTCCAACAATTGGCCATGGTTGTCGGAGGGACTTTACCCTTCTCTTTCCTATTCTTTCTTAAATTTGTTTTCTTTTAATATTTTTATCCTCAAATTCGATTCGATAGATCAGCTATTCACAACAAAAATCTGTTTATCATAGGTCTGGTTGGACGGTGAGAAAAAAATATGATAAAAATCACATTTTAGTTATTTGGTTTGAGAGAAGAATATCTCGGAAGAGAATTACAATTGACCCTTGTTAACACCTTGATGTATTATTTCCTTTCAACTTTTTACGCAAAATGTGACAAAAAAAAGAAAAATTTATGAACCGACCTTATTGTCTTCAACCCAATATAAACTACGAGACTGCCCAGAGATGCCAATCCTTTTTTAAGAGACCTCAATGATCATAGATTGAATATATCCAATTTTTCTTGTGTGATGGTTGGTTGTTTACGGGCTAGCAATACATACTGTTTTTTTTTTTGGGCTCAATATCAGCAACGAAACAATTGCAGGGTTTTAATTAATACTGAAAAAATCTATTTTTTATTGTGGTGGAAAACTTATTCACAAGCTATTTTCTTATAAAAAAAGTTTAAAAAAATGCTAGAAAATGAGAAAGATGCTTTAAAAATTTTATTATCTTTCTAATCATGATAGAAAATAATTAAAAAAATAATTTCATTTTTTTCTATTATTTTCTTAAATCCTTTTCTATTTTTAAATCCCCCACTAAATTTTGGATGAGCTTGTTATTTGCATTAAAAAGCGAGGCATTTGCAATGTGGGTATGACGTAATATTGTTGAAAAAAAAATCAGTTGCAATTTTGTAACAGTGAAATTAAAGGTAGACCCGAAATAATTAAGATGGAGACTATGTTATAAGAACATGGACCTCTAATGGTTTTTTCATACATATCTGATTTATAAGAAGGCGAACTTTGGGTCTCACGTAATTATTGTAGATGATATATAATACCTTAATTATTCCTATCACAAATACACGTATCTATAAATAAACAGATTTAAAGCTTATAATCAAATTGAATTGGTGGATTCATGCCGATGCTCGGCAAATATTATAAAATAGTTTACTGTAAACCAAATCGAACCAGATGAGCTTATATATGTATGGCCAGGTTCAAACCAAATTCATTTATTACACAGGAAAATTAATCACAAATACTTCAAATTTTAGCCACATATTTTCTCATTTAACTGACGTTTCTGGCAGGAAACACGTTCCTCGTTGCTCTTTTGTTGGGTTTTTTTATTAAAAAAAATAAATTTTATTATTATTTTTTGGGTTTTTATGAGAGAGACTAGTTACTCCCTTCATTAGAGATTAGAGAAGAAAAATGGGAGCAGACTTTCTCCAAACAGGTGGGTGCATGTGAAACACGAAATGGAGAAAGGTGATTCATGTGTCTATTAAATAAATCCAATGTCTTGTTTTGATAAAAAAAAAGAATAATGAATAAATGTTCATGTACCCTTTTAGCTACACGAGGTTCAGGTTGTTGAGAAGGACGCAATTATATTATATATGGGGTGGTCATGAGGAAATTGCGAATGGTTTTTTTACTTTCTAGACAATTTAAAGTGTCACTTCTTTAGGTTGTATATTTTCGTTATAATATGCGACTAGCGTCAAGCACGAGTTGAATTAGCCGGTGAGTTTCCATGACTCGATTCGAACTGGATGAATTTTAAGTTTGGTTCGAAACTCGGTCGTAAAAAAATCAGCTTGACCCGATTATAATAGGGATAGTTTCGAGTTATATCAAACTTGACTTAATTTGACACAAAAAAACTCGATTTAGCTTAAAACTCAATTCAAATCAATTCGATGCTTAATATAAACCTTTACTAATTTTTTTCTTTAACAATACATAGATAATATAACATTAAAAATAATAATTTGGTATAAAAATAATTAAATTAATATAATTTAATAGATATTATATGATTATCAATTATGAAGAATACTATTTATACTTTTATAAAAAAATTAAAAAAATCGCATTATAGAAAATAAATTAGATCTTCAAACTTAAGACTCGATGTTCGACTCAAACCAAAACCAAAATATTTCAACTCAAAACTATATAACTCGAAACTTGATTCGTTCATCATATGAGCCGAGTTTAAGTTGGGCAAAACTCGAATTGACTTGGTTCGTGCCCAACTGTATACGTGACTATGTACACCATTAATAGGCAGTTATTATTAAGAAAAAGTTCAACAGAGATCACATACACGCACCCTTATTGGGATAGATAGAACATCGGTAATGTAAAACTACTTTGAATGTGATGTCAAACGAAACCTAGCTTACAGAGGAATTGAGCTTCTTGACTAGTTGGCTATAAATATATATAATTAATAGCCATCATGAGTAATTGATCCTTCTTTTCTCTTTGAAAAAACCCAGCATTAATCTGGTTGTGCATGGTATATTCGCCATTTATACAAATCAATGCATTAACCTTCCTTAATTTTTTTATCAAGCACTATAACCTCGTTTTTTCTTTTGGCTTTGGCTATCCATTTGTATTAATTAGTGCATTGTAGTTTCATGCATATGAAATTGTCGTAGATAGTAATTGATCTTTGTTATTTTTAAAATAACACGCTTTTATGTGAACGGCCTTTAGATCCGTGGATAGGATGTCTGTTTCCTTAGTGGTCGGTCGACGGTTCGCCCCTGCCTGGCGCGTTGTCTTACTTTATATTTTTTTTAACTACTGTAAAATTCTCACCTTTTTGACTGACCAAATCATTAAATATTTTAGCTAGCTTCAGCAAAAATAATCTTCAAGTTATGACAAATGACTTAGTTTTCACTTTGAAAATTTTAAAAATATTTTATATGTAGTACGAATTGATGTTACAAACTTTAGTCAATCATGTAATGATATTTTTCTTAACTTGAATAAAATTACATTCATTATCCAAGCATACTTCTAATTTAATAACTCAAATTGAATATAACTTGACGACATGGCCGTCCGTAGCTAGAACTAGCAGCACGGTGACTTGGTCATTGGCCAAAGGCCTGGGCTGTCTATGACCAAATTTGATCCTCAGTGCATGGTTCATTTTTTTTTATTACATGGGATGACCTATCGGCTACATAAAATTTTCCTTGTGTGCCTTTATCATCCAGGCGGGACTCACTATATACGGTCATTTTTTAAAAGTTTGTCTCTCTATATAAATAAATAAAGGCTGAATTACACATGATTACTTTTTATACCCTAAATTAAATATGGTTACCATTTTTTTAATGAAATTAAATGTGGTTACTTTCTAATCAAAATTACGTGTGTGTTGCGCATGCATGCATGGTTACTTTCTATCGCAAACACAACCCTCCCCATCGGGGCAGCAGCAACTGCCGCTGCCACAGGGGGTACGTCTTCGTTCTTCTTTTCCCCAAACCCGTGTCGTCGTCGTAGTTGGGAGTAGATAGTTTGCGTTTTTGAAGTCAACAATGGCATATACGATTCAGAAAGAAAGTAGAACTGGAATGGTCCTGCCGTAGTCAATGCGGGTGGTTTGCAGGCGGCAGTGGAGTGAGAGGAGGACGAAGAAGATGAGCACGAATCCGATTCGTTGTTTGGGGGAGCACCCTAGGTCTGCTCGAGAAACCCCAAAACCCTAATTCCCTCCATCGCCATTTCTTCCCAAGAAAGGCCAGGGGCACACCGGTATTGTTCACTCTCTTTTTTTTTTCTGTTGTGAACTAGATTTTTGAGGTTGAGTTTTTTTTTATGTGGTTTGTATTAGAGATAAGAGTGAGGAGATAATGTAGATTTGGAGATATGCTGGAATCTTACTGCAGCAACAACTACTTCTTGGCTTTTCTTGTAGCCCAAGTCTTCTGGATTGCTCTCATGTTTGTATATATAAAGGCTTAATGTGTAAAACCCACGATTCGAGTCAGGGTTTTATATTCAGAACCGGTCGGGTCGACCGTTATTTTTTCGAGTTGAGTCAGTTTCAGGACACGTGTGCCAAGCTGACGCCGGTCGCGTGTATGAGCTATGAGGGTCACGCGTACCCAAATATATGATGATAACGTCATGAATACAGCAGAACAGAATGAGTTATCAGATATATGAGAGTATGCCAGTCATTTCTTTTTATTTTTATATATAGTGGATCGTAGAATTAGTATTAGGCCGTTTACCGCGTTAGGACGCGTTCGGGCAGTTTGGGTGGGTTGATAGTTCTAGAGCATGTCATTATAATTTTTTTTGTGTTGTTTGATTTTACGGGATTTTTCCCGATTTTTATGAAATTTTTTAGGATTTAATACGAGTTAGTTATGATACTTGACTCGAGCCGGAGACGAGTCAAGTATTATTTACGAAATTGCCACCAGCCCTTTTCTTCCTCTTCCCCGACCTTTTCTTTCCCATTGCCGCGCGCCGCCCCTGTTCGCGCGCCACCGCCGCCACGGCCGACGCCGCCTGGCCGTCGACCGACGCCGCCCAGCTCGGCGACGACGTCGCCGTGCCACCCCGACCAGCCCCGGCCGCTGCCAGGCCGCCGCAACGTCGGAATCGGCTCGCCTAGCGCCGCGGCACATTTCGGTCCCGTCGCCGATTCCGCCGCCGGCGACCAACGCCGCCGTGATCGATCGGTCGCCACAGCACCTTCGACCCCCTAGCAGCCTTCCCCGACCGGAGCGGAGGCCATCGCCGCCGTGGCCGGCCGGATCTAGCGACCCATCGCCGCCGGCCCTGTTTTAGCCAATTTCCGGCGAGCCACTGCCTCGGCCGACCACGTCGACCTCATAGATGAGTCGGGCTCGTCGAGCCGGTTCCGAGGGTACCCAACACGACCCCTTTCCGGCTAGTAGACGCCACCGGCAATAGTCGCCGGAAAACCACCGGAAGTCGCCGGAAAACCGCCCGCAACTGCCGGGAAACCGCCGGAAATCGGAATTTCTGGAATTCGCCGGAATTCACCGGATCTTCCGCGGGGCTCACCCGGTGGAGCCCGATCGAGCTTCGGACGCCGAGGAGCGCCGAATTCGAGCTTCGAGGCGCGCGACGGAACCCTAGCCGTCGCCGATTGCCGACGACGTGAGGTATAATTACCTCCGAGTGATTTATTTAAGATGGATGATGATTGTTAGTACAGCATGCTAGGGTTGGTTTATTGATATGATTAATACTTAATTATGGATGAAACGATGAGTCGCATGATGTGATTAATGACTAATTAGGGATAAAATGATAAGTTACATGCATGATTTGAATGGATGAATGTAGGTGATCTAATGAGATAGATCGAGTTGGATCATGATAATGGATCACGACAGAAGTTAGAAAAACGTAAGAAAATTAGTATGAATAGGATGAGTTAGGATTAATTAATTTTTATGATTTTCTGATTGTTATGTTGATGGATGCTTGCATTGTGATTTTGATGTTATTGAGTTTGATGCATCATTTAGTTAGCGGGCGTTAGTATTTAGTTTTGATGTGTAGGTACGGAGTAGGAGCTCGCCGCCTAGGCGCGATGACACGCTTGGAGCTTCTACCAGGTCCGTTTAGGACTCGTCTTGTTTTACGCTCTTCTATTGTATGTTTATGTTATTATTTGCAGGACGGGTTAAGTGGCGTTTTATTGGATCCCACTTAACTCGGGCCATTTAATCGAATATTTCCGGATTAATAACCCCTCGAGGATGAGATCCCTCGAGGATGATTTCGAAAACAAGATCCACCACAAGTTGCCTTCGGGCCTATTATATGAATCCCTTCCCAGGCCTATATATATAGTTTTATCGAGTTTTCAGTGAGACGAGAGATGGAGAAACCGACTGCACGTACCATGCAGAGGATGCCGTGACAGTCAAAGCGGGCTCTGGATTAGTGCCAGCGGACTGTTCCATTCCCGAGGGATCCTGACAACTCCGCGTTTGAGTTCCTCACACCCGGAGAACGTGGAGGTTTACGGGTACTGTTTAGTACAGCGCATGTCCGGACTTGTGGTTCAAAGGGTACTAAAGGCGACTGCCTGAGAGTACTCGGCCTTCGTGCTCAAGGCCAGGAGAAATATGGAGGTAAGGAGAGGGCTTAGGATAAAGTTTCACGAGAAGTACTGAAAAGAAGTGCTGAGAGTAGCACAGTACCAGCAGCAGTAAGTTCGGGATGCTACCGGGTCTGCAGCCCAGTGGCTCCTCAGTAGTGCCCTTCAGAGTGTTCTTGAGGAAGTATATGTTTGCTTTCAGATGAGAGTTTGCTCTCATAGCCAGTTTGTTATAGTTATTTTATTTTCCGGACCAGTAACGCTTGTTACTGACGTTTTTCTTATATATATGTAGGTGATAAGCACGAGATGGATGCGCCAGCTTGGACGGAGGAGCAATGAGGTCTTGTGCACACACACATGTTAGATTTCTGAATGTTTAATATTGCATTATTATGTTATTATATTGTGAATGACATGATTAAATGTTTGATGCGTGACAATGACATGAAATGAAATGGTCAGAGTAGCGCAGCAAAAGTGGGGTTAGGACCCAAAGTTCAGAAAATGATGAATATAATAGATTAGAAGTATGTGTGAATGCTATCGTTGCTATACGTATATATGTGATATATTTGTATATATATTATTTTGACAGGGTGGACCCTAATTGCATTTTTAGGGGAGACCCGGTCTGTTTTGATTTCAGAATTTGATCGTAACTGTAGTGGTGTGTATTTTGAATTGCTTGTCATTCATGTAGTACCATGTTAGGATTTTGCATATTTATTCATTCATGATGGATCGTATCTTCATCTTAAGACGCCGAGATTGGATCCATATGAGTTAGGTTCGGGTTAGCCGACCTAACCGGGGCCTGTAACATGCCGGTTTGGTTCACGAGCGTGAACCGGATTTGGGGTGTTACATAATGCCAATGTTAGTGGGAAGATTTTACAATTCTCAACATGTTATCAGAGCGGTGTGACGGTTTGGTGATAGCAATTTGATCAATTGCTCTCGCCATGATTCTGCTATTCTGGGATCGTCATCACCAACTTCTTCGATTACCTCTGTTGGTGATCCTTGGCGGAGGGAATGTACCTATGTGTAGTAAAGGAAGCTTTGGGAGGGTTTGATGTTTTACTCTCCTAATTTGATTAAACTAGTATTGTTCTATTTGTGACAATTCAAGATTTCATAGTTCTTGCTTTCGTCAAATTGTTTTAATTGTGTTGTTTGTATTGATCTGTTACATTCAGTAGAAATGGCAAATGATCAAGTTGATGATTCCACTCATGCTAGTCTTAGAGGAAATTCTTCTGAATAGAACACATCATTTATGTTACCTGATCTATTAATATTTCCTTTAGATTTATATTTGCAGCTTCATGACAAACAATGTTTGGCAATGCAATTTGTCCAGGTCAATCATCTGCATCAAATGCTATGTTTCTAAATTCCTCACTTCTTTATCCATATCTTATTCATGTTCATGCTCCTTCATTTGTAATAGTTTGGCTAAATGTGAAGAACTTCCTGCTATGGGAATCCCAAATTTTGAATTTGATTGAATCGCAGAACTCTATTGGATGTATTGATGGATCTATTCATTCTCCTCTACACATTGGTTCCTCTAATTCAATTGTTGTTAATGGGGATTTTATGGCCTGAAAAAGGACTGAAAAGTTGATAAAGAGATGGATAATTAGTTCGTTGAGTGAGGAATTATTCGTCAAGTTGTTAGACTAGATATTGTTTTAGATGTGTGGAAATCATTGAAGGATATTTTCAACAAAAAGTCTATTGACAGAGAGCTAACATTATATCATTATTTGGAAACATTACAAAGAGATAATTGTGAATTTCTTTTTGACTATCTGCTGAAATTCAAAGCAATCCGTGATGAATTAGCTGCAATTGAAAAGTCACCGATGGAGGACAGAAAATCATTTTGGTTATTGAATAGCTTAGGGGCAAATTATTAAATGTTCACCACTATGACTTTGCGGCCACCGTTACCTAATTATGTTACATAGTTATGAATCCAAGATTTTACTTCAAGATTCTAATATAGTAACACAATAAGTCAAATGCTCAAAAGTTCACTTCATAAAATCAAGGTTTTGGACTTGCTGTTGTGACCAACTCCTTGACTTTAGAGCTAACAAAGAAGCTCGCTATTAATGCCGATTCAAGTAAATCCGTTTTCAACCTGTCAAGACTGATGAAGAACTCAAAGAAGCCTTACACAAGTTTAAAACTGTTTGTAAAATTTGTTGCAAACCATGGCACACTTCCTTTAAATGTTTTAAATGAAACACAGTGTTCAAGGAAAAATAGTCAACTAATGAAGTTAAGAAATGCTCAACATGCTTTGAGTGCTTTCCAAGCTTAGAATGTGGATGTCAATCAATGGTTACCTGACTCAGGTGCGTCCTCTCATATGACTGGTAATCTTTCTTTGTTTGATGAATATGTGTGCTACGATAAATCAGATGGAAAATAGTTAGCTATTGAGCACATTGGTTCTGTTAGTCACCATATGTCTTTTGGATAAGTAAAACTAACAAATGTGCTACATGTGCCTTCTTTACAATAAAATTTGTTGTCCATTTGTCAGTTCACTTCTGACCATAATTATTTCTTTTACTTTACTTCTGAGGGATTCAATGCGACTGATAGAGAATCTGGAAGAGTGATTCTTTCTGGCACTCGAACAAGTAGCATATACACTATCACTTTTGGACAACATTTTGGTTTTTATTCAAATTGACAAAAGAAGACATCAGACTTGCATTGGCATTCCATACTTGGCCATTGTTGTAACACCCCAAATTCGGTCCACGCTCGTGAACCAAACTGGCATGTTACAAGCCCCAGTTAGGTCGGCTAACCCGAACCCAACTCGCGCGGATCTAATCTCGGCGTCTTAAGATGAAGATATTACTCGTCATGTATGGATGAATGCACAGAATCCTAACATGATACTACATGGATGACATGCAAACTAAATTACACACCATCACAATTACGATCAAAATCGATGAAAATTCTAAAATAAAACGGACAAAATTTCCCCTAAATAGTACAATTAGGGTCACCCTGTCAAAATACTATATATAAACATATATGCAAATATGTATCTATATATCACGCAACTTCATTCACACAATCTGATATACTGTTTACTCACTCTAAAGTTTGGGTCTCAACCCACCACGCTCCTGTTGTGCAATCTATTCATGTTTCACATTCTGTCATCGTGTCTTAGCATTCAATCATGTCACATCATCATATCATTGCATTTAATCATATCCTATCATGTCTTAGCATTTCACAACATTCACAATATAATAGCATCATAAATAAAATATTAACCACTCTATCGACTGACATGTGTGCAAGCGACAACAGTGCTCCTCCATCCAAGTTGGCTCCTCTAACTCGTAATTATTACCTACATATAGTATAAAAACACGTCAGTAACAAGTGTTACTGGTCCAGAAAATAAAATAACTATAACAAGCTAGCTATGAGAGCACACTCTCATATGAAAGAAAACATCATATACTCCACGTGAACACTCTGAAGGGCACTACTTAGGAGCCACTGGGCTGCAGACCCGGTAGCATCCCGAACTTACTGATCTGCTGTTGCTGATGCCGCTCTCGACATTTTTTTACTTCATTATCTGGTCTCAAATCCTAAGCCCTCTCCTTACCTCCATATTTCTCCTAGCCTTGAGCACGAAGGCCGAGTACTCTCAGGCAGTCGCCTTTAGTACCCTTTGAACCACAAGTCCGGACATGTGCTATACTAAATAGTACCCGTAAACCTCCACGTTCTCCGGGTGTGAGGAACTCAAACGCGGAGTTGTCAGGATCCCTCGAGAATGGAACAATCCGCTGGCACTAATCCAGAGCCCGCTTTGACTGTCACGGCATCCGCTCATGGTACGTGTAGTCGATTTCTCCATCTCTCGTCTCACTGAAAATGCGAAAACTATATATATATAGGGCTAGGTAGGGATTTATATAATAGGCCCGAAGGCAACTTGTGGTGGATTTTGTTTTCGAAATCATCCTTAAGGGATCTCATCCTCGAGGGGTTATTAATCCGGAAATCTGTTGGGCTAGATGGCCCGAGTTAAGTGGGATCCGATAAAACGCCACTTAACTCGCCCTGCAGGCATTAAATCAAACATACAATAGAAAAGAGTGAAAACAGAGTCGAGTCCTAAACGGACTTGGTAGAAGCTCCAAGTGTGTCATCGCGCCTAGGTGGCGAGCTCCTACTTCGTACCTACACATCAAAACTAAATACTAACGCCCGCTAACTAAATGATGTATCAAACGCAATGAACATCACACACAATTCAATCATCAACATCCAGCAACAGTTAAATAATCATAAATGTAAATAAATCTAACTCATTCTATTCATGCCAATTTTATTGTGTTTTTCAAGGTTGCGTTCTGATCACTTATCATGTTGAGACTCGATCTGCCTCATTAGATCACTTACTCTTCATTCACACTTAATCTCATCATGCAACTCATTGTTTCATCCATAATTAAGCATTAATCACATTCATAAACCAACCCTAGCATGTTGTGCTAACAATCATCAAGTTTAAATTATAAATTCGGAGGTAATTATACCTCACGTCGTCGTCAATCGGCGACGACTAGGGTTTCGTCAAGAGTCTCGGAGCTCAAATTCGGCGCTCATCGGCGTTCGAAGCTCGATCGGGTTCGAATGGATGAGCTCCGGGAAAGATTCGGTGAATTCTAGCAAATCCGGTTTTTCAGTGAATTTCGGCAGCTTTCGGCGGTTTTCTGGCAACAATCGCCGACGACATCTACTGGCTGGAAAACAATGAGTATTGAGTACCATTAGAACCGGCTCAGCGAGCCCGACGCGTCTATGGCGTCGAGATGGTCGGCGGAGGTGGCACCTCGCCAGAAAATGGCTAAAACAGAGGGTCGATGGTGGGTGACTAAATCCGGCAGGCCTGGGCGGCGATAGCCTCCGCTCCGGTCAGGAAAGGTCGCTAGGCGGTCAAGGGTGCCGAGGAGACCACTCGATCACGGTGGCAACAGTCACCGGCGGCGAAATCGGTGATGCGACCGCGGCGCTAGGCGCAGCAATTTTGGCATTGTGGAGGTTGGTCGATGGCCGGGACTAGTCGGGGCGGCACGACGACGCTACGGCGAGGCCTAGCGGCACCGATTGGTGGCAAGGTGGCATTGGCATGCACAATGGGCGGCACGCAGCAAGGGTTTGGGGAAGAAGAAAGGAAAGGTCGGGGGAGAGGAAGAAAAAGGTCGGTGGTAAACTTGTAAATATTACTTGACTCGTCTTTGACTCGAGTCAAAATAATAATTAAGTTGCCGTAAATCCTTAAAAAATTCCATAAAAATCAGGAAAAATCCCATAAAATCAAATAAATACCAAAACATCATAATGATATGCTCTAGAACTATCAACCCACCCAAACTGCCCGTAACGCGTCTTAACGCGGTAAACGACCTAAAACTAATTCTACGATCCACTATATATAAAAAAGAAAAAATAACTGGCATACTCTCATATATTCTAATAATTCATTCTATTCTACTGTGTTCATGACGTTATTATCATATACTTGGGTACGCATGACCCTCATAGCTCATACACGCAACTAGCGTTGGCTCAGTACACGTGTTCTGACTCTGACTCGACTCGAAACTAACGGTCCAACCGACCGGTTTTGAATATAAAATGCTAACTCGAATCGTGGGTTTTACAATTGCTCTGTACTTTTAAAGTTTTGAAGACTCACAGATGTATACAAACTACATTTGAAAATTTTGCTTTTGCTGTTTTTAATAGTTGTCAACTACCAAAGTCACCAAATTACCTTTTTCAGACACTGATGCTAGATCTAAAGTTCTTTTTCAGAGACTTTACTACCTTTGTTGATGATTATACTAGGTTTATATGGTTTTATCATTTATATAATAAATCTGGCTTCTTTACTATCTTCAGGCAGTTTGAGAATCTTGTTGATAGACAGTTCTCGGCCAAAATAAAGTGTCTTCAAATTGATGGAGGGGGAGAATTTATAGGACATGTCTTACAGAAATATTTGGCTTGGAAAGGAATTTTACATCAAGTAACTTGTCCTCATACTCCTAAACAAAATGAAGTTGTCGAACGTCGACATAGATCCATTGTAGAAACTGGTTTAGCTTAGTTGTTTCACACCAAAGTGCCAAATTAATTTTAGGTACATAGTTTTCAAACTGCTGTCTATGTACTCAATAGGAGGTCATCATTTGCTTTGCCGCATAATTCATGTCCATATTTTGAATTGTTCAAAAGAGATCCTGACTATTCTTCTTTACGAGTGTTTGGCTGTATATGCTATCCATGTCTTCGAGCATACAACTGAAATAAGTTTTAGCCACGTTCTCATCTATGTGTTTTCTTAGGGTATAAGACATCCTTAAAGGTTATGTGTGTTACAATGTTCAATCAAGAAGAATCTACCTATCTCGACATGTGATTTTTGATGAATAGTTTTTTCCTTTTGTTGACACTGTTCATTGTTCATCTTATCCATCCTCACAAACACATTTTAATACCTATTTAGACTATGTTCCCTTGTCTAATCTGCCACAAACTACAACAAGACAAGATAAAGAATTCATCTCACATGTTCAAGAAAATCAGTCTGTATCTCCTATTTTGTCTGTTTCCCCTACTGATGGTAATGAAGAAAGTAGTCCTTCTTGCCTTCAAGAAAGTATTGTCTCAATTCCATCTCCTTCTAAGTCTGAGTGTGTAGTAGACCATTCAATGCTTGCAAGGTCAAAAACAAGTATCATAAAACCAAATCTGAAATATGCTTTGATCACTGTTGTCGAAGATATCACTGAACCTAATTCTGTAAAGGCAACACAATCTCATCTTGAATGGTTAAAAACAATGTAAGAGGAACTAGTTGCATTGGAGGAAATTGACACATGGGAGTATGTTGATAAGGAAAGTCATATGAATGTCATCGGAACTAAGTGGATTTTTGAAGTAAAATATAATGTTGATAATATTATTGAGAGATTGAAAGCTCGGTTAGTTGCAAAAGGTTATAACTCGCAACAAGGAGTTGATTATTCAGAAACATTCTCGCCTGTTGTCAAACTAGCTACTGTGAGCTTGTTTTTTCTCTCACTACTATCAAGAGCTGGTATGCACATCAAATAGATGTTAAGAATGCATTCTTGAATGGTGAGGCGTAAGAAGTTGTATACGTTTCTCATCCACCAGGGTTTAAAAATGCATTGTATCCTTATGTTGTTTGCCAACTTAAGAAGGCATTATATGGTCTCAAGTAGGCATCGAGAGCTTGGTTCAATAGGTTCAGTTCTGTTTTATTTTCTCAGGGGTTTCTTTTCAGTAATGCAAATTCTTCTTTGTTTGTTTTGAAACAAGATGATAACATTGTTATTCTTCTGCTATATGTTGATGACATGTTAATTACTAGAAATGCTTCTACTCTATTAGACAATTATCTACTTCAACTCCATCAGGAATTTGCTATGAAATAACTTGGACAGGTTCATCATTTCCTTGGAATTTAAGTGCAAACTACTTTCATCAGGTCTTTTCTTGTCTCAAAGGAGGTATGCTCTATAGATACTTCAGAAAGCAGGCCTAATAGACTGTAAACCACTATCCATGCCAATGGTTAGCAAGCTTACTCTCTCTCACTCTACAATCCAACTTTGTATAGGGAATTAGTTGGTTCATTACAATATTTAACATTTACAAGACCTAATATTATGTTTGTTGTCAATTGGGTATGTCGGCATATGCACAATCCTATTGAATTTCATCTTGCTCAAGTGAAGAGAATCCTGAGATATGTGAAGGGTACATTGACCTCTAACATTGATTTTTAGCTTTCAGCTTACTCTGATGCAGATTGGGCTTACTCTGATGTAGCTTGCTCGGCTTAGATGACTTGTTTCTCATCTGTGAACCCTATTTTTCATACTCGTACTAAACATGTCAAAATTGATTATCACTTTGCGAAGGAACAAGTTGCACCTAAGAAATTTGAAACTAAGGCATCTCTCCACAACAGAGCATGCAACATCTTCACCAGCATTATTAATTCAGCCTAGTGAACTTTGTTCAAGTTTGGAATTGTAGCAATGTCCAGCTTGACAGATGAGAGTGAGGAGATAATGTGGATTTGGAGATATACTGTATTCTTACTGTAGCAACGACTACTTCTTGGTTTTCTTGTAGCTCAAGTCTTCTATATTGTTCTCGTGTGTATATATATATATATATATATATAAAGACTTAATGCCAATGTTAAAGTTGGAACGATTTACAATTCTCAACAGTTGGATCCTGGTCAATTTGCCGTCGGGAAAGTCTTGTTTGTGTAATTACTGTGGAGTGCAGTTGCAATTCGTGCTTCAGGTGATTTGCTTGTTGAGTGTTGCTTATTTTGATTATGCTTTTTTATGGGGATAATGAATGGGCCCTCTATTGATGTTGATAATATTTTTATGATTTGCTCGAACGACTTGGATTTGAAGCATTGAAAATTTGTGTCTGTGGGAAGAAAAAGGAAAAGAAGGTCCTTTTTAAATATTTAAGGGAGTATAGATATATGGGAAATAGAGTTTACGATGCAGTTTAATGAAACTGTCAAGGTTGTAGAAAGTAATTATCTCGCAGTAGGTGTAATTATGGAAGGGGAGCGTATGTTTGGGTTCCTGGGAATGTGATATGAAAACGTCATATTTATGACAAATAAAATGGTCACCTAAGAGCTTATGACATTTACATAATTAGGATGAACTTGATAGCTGGTACTGTGGAATTATAGGGGGATATGTATTTAATGATTCTTACAAAGTAACTTGACTTCTTGAAACAAAATTTGTATTTATTCTTGGAAGGTTAGCAACATAAGACTGTACATTAATTCGTTGAGCGGGTTGGTAGAAGGAGAGCTTTTGTTGAGATTTGTTGATTGGAAAAGGAAACATTATTTGGTTCTCAACTCTTGTAGCTCTATGTTGAAAATTACCAAAATGATAGCTCTTCTCAATATGGGCTTGCATGGATATTTTTTGGATAATCCATCTATTTCCTGTGTAGTTTCTCCAAGAATATGCTCTAGTGCATTGGGTTTATGTTTATATTTCATCGTACGTTTATGTTAATATTTCATCATAGTAGATGCAGGAATGAGCTAACTAGAAGCAGGAGAAATGGAGGGCATTTTTATCAAATGGAAAAGGGAAAGTTAGAGATCAAACTCAAGTGTCAAGTAAGATATATAGTTTTGTGCATTTCTGCTGGGATTGATGTATAAGCCATCTAGGTAAGATGAAATATTGCAAACGAACGAACATTTTTATGGATGACTGAAAGAATCAACCATTTAGGGAAGCACAAAAACGGGGAAATGACACCACTTGATGTGTGTCTAACCCTGTATAATGTGATGAAGGTTAATTAAAGAAAATTTTTTGGGCTTTTGTCGTGGCTTATGCCTCACTATAAAGATCGTAGGTTTATGCTCCACTTCCAGGAATGGAGTCCACATTCCATCGCACACTATATGTCTTCATGTGTCTTCAATGTCATGCCTTCTGCGAGATCAACATGTGCAATGGAAGAGAAAGCAGGAGAACATCTCTAGAAGGTCATTTCTGTTTGGACGTTAGAAATAATTCTATGACTTTCATTGGATTTAACGCTCTGTACTTCTTTAATGTGAAGGTTTCCATGTCGAACATCGGTACTGTGTCGCTTGATTCTTTCGGAGACATCTCCCCTATATGTCGGAAATAAATCGGAGATGTTTAGAAATTAATTGATATATGTAAAATAAAATTGTAAATATTTATTTTATACTAAATGCATGCAAACTAAAATATTTCATAATAATAATCAAATAACAAATAATAATTGAGTCCATCACACTATCTTAACCATTAATAAAAATACTAACTAAATTTTATAATTTATAAAAAAATTATTCACAACATTTAATAATAAGAATCAAATAAAAATTAATAACTTAGTCAATTACATTAATTTAAAAATTAATAAAAAATATTAACTAACGTTTTAATTAATAAAAAAATTCAATATTTCATAATAATAATCAAATAACACATATAATTAAGTCAGTGAAACTAATTTAGTAATTAATAAAGACACTAACTATTTACCACTAAAAAAATTTAAAGATTGATTGCATTATATTATTATTATTATTATTATTATTATTATTATAATATATAATATAATATAATATTATATATATATATATATATCATTTTCACACTCCCACCCACGCCAACACAATCCCCCCACCCTTCGTGCAGGCCTCCCTCACACAGCCCCCACGTGTAAGCCCCTCCCACCCTCCTACCTCCACGAGCCATGGTTCAACGCCTCCCAGTCCACACCCACCGACCACCAAGCCTTCACTTGTCGCCTCCCTCCTCGCCCTCATCCCCTTACCCCTCCCACCCACACTGACTGGCCCCCCTTCCTTCCCTTCCTACCTGCTCCTGCCGTTCTTGCCACGTTAGAGACATAAGCAGAATAGATATGACCCATTCTTGCCTTATTTACATAGAGACTGAACCACGTTTGAAGCTAAACTTACTAGATATTCAACACATTTCTGAAGTCATACTAGATAGTGAAAAAGAAGCAGTATTGCCCTTCAAAAGACATGGAATCAGACATTTGCAACCTTTGATTGGGCACAAAACAGGAAATTGCAATATGCAATGAAAACAACAACAATTATCTCACTATTAGTTTGTAGTTTCTGGAACTCCGCTTGGGTTGGCTCCTTGGTTCCCATCTTCCTGTATAAGTGGAGACTGCGAACTCCGCTGACTGCGTCTGAATTATTGAGAACTGTAACAAACAAATGATTGACACATTCTGAGTTCTAAAACAGAAGTTGTGGGTTCAACTCAAAACAGATTACTTAAGTGCGGAACTTCTCAAAGAATGAAACAAACAGGTGAGACAGTGAGCTCTCATTAGTTAGCCTTTCGCTAGAAAACTTGGCTACATTTCCAATGCACCTACTTTCAATGTGGCTATCAATCCGTTGAGTTCCTGCATGGACATAAAAACAACAGCCTTGTCAAAGACTCAAGACTCAAGCCCAGCCCAGAAGAACGTTTAGAATAAAGTTATGCATGTTTTACAAATGAAGAACAGATCGTGCACGCTGGCATATTATTGATACATGACTGATGCCAGGTCAGGTTCAGAAAAACTCTCGCATCAGTGGAAATGGGCGTACCAGTAAAATTTTCCTTAAATATATCACGCAATGGAGGTAGAATTGCAGGTTGGCATGTCTGAAATAAGAGAAGAAGATAAGGGATTCCTTCAATATCCATCGGAATTGCAGAACACCAAAAAGACAAAGTGAAGATTATTCATCCATGTGAAGATTATAGAGCATGATATTTCAGATAGACAATTTAGAAAAAACCCAATATCTTCCCATTAAAGTAAAACTTATTAAAATTATCCAGAAACATGCTTAAAAACCCTTCTTCATGCCATCAAATAATATGCAAACTCAACCACACACCCATTCTCACTAATCTTCCTTGAAACAAATCATTACCTGAAAATGAAAGATGACCAGTAAGCTGAGCGCATACGAGCTCAACAATCCCTGTTTAGGTTGTTGATCTGCTTCATTTTGGACCATTCTTTAACCTACAGACAAAACCTTGATCATGACAATAATAATGTACCGGTAACTAACAGCAATTTTTCAGCAAAACGGACCAATAAAATCATTTCACGAAATCGTCCATCAATCTGAGAGATCCACAAGAAGCATTTGAACTTCAATGGACCAAGGGGATTGTTGATAGAAATATCACATGATATCTTTGTATACTTGCTTTCAAAAACAAGCAGAGGAAGCCTTGCCTCTGGAATCAATTTTAGGATACAATTTGATTTATGAGCACCACCTGAAATGTAAAACCCATAGAATCCTAAATCTTCAAAGCATAACTGTTTGAAGCAACATAATAGACTTCATAAACTACACTAGCAAATTAAGTTAGTGACTAAGCACAAAAGCACTGGGGCTTAACTGTGAAATTGTCTAAGTTTCTTTTAAGGACTCTTGAACTTTGTGTTATCAGTTAAATTAAGATTGAGAGTACGTCAATACTTGGTGAAGCCTTAAATTTATACCTTGCAACCTTAAGCTAGAATAACCAATTGTCGGAAGATTCAGTTTTTGAAAATTTTAGTTATCCATAACATCACGAGTTTCTCCAATTGGCTCAACAGATGCCCTCATGTAGAAGGTATACACCAATTAATGCAAAGGAGGCTCACCTATATATAGTCAACAGATGCTAAGACACCTTTTCACTGCTAAAGTAGTGATGTATACTACAATCACAGATGTAAGAGAGCTGAATAATGCATAATGAATACATAAAGCAACAAAAGAAATAAAAACTACCTCTCTTAAGAGCTTCCATAATTTCTTTAAGCACCTGTTGCTTTTCCTTCTTCGAAATAGAAGAAATCGAAGCATTGGGCTGGTCGATTGAAACATCCACATCTCCGTGTTTAGTATAAAGATTAGAAACAAGAGATCCAAATGGCTCCACTCATGCACCTTTTAAGGAATATAATAAATCACAATATAGAAAAAAAAAGTCCACTCAAAAGGAAAAACGAACCAATAGTCCAAAGCTAAAGGCATGTTTTAGAAGACTTAGATATCACTGATACAGGGACAAGATTCTTGAGTAGTAAAAAACATGACAAAAAGCAAAAAGATGCTTGACACTAGTTTATGTATTTAAAAAAAAAGAAACTAGGGATATGTACCTTGCAGATTTTCAATGGACTGGATAACGATGCTTAAATTGGAAATCATGTGCATCCGTTTAACATAATCCTCCTCCAATGGTGCGATAGCATAAAAGATGTCTTTGAGGACTGAGTCCAGGACAGTGTAATCAGGATTTTTTACTTCCATCGATTAAAATTTGCATACCTGAACGGGGAAAAATTGAATAGTAAAAAAATTTCAAAAGATGAGTAGGACACATATAGTTGCTAACAAAAATGCAACATGACTCCAACAAACAAAAATGGTTGTTCAAGTTAGTCATTTTCTGCAGGATGTAGACAAAGTATACATGTCTGAGATGCAAGAGACTAGATCCTTAATAGACTATCAGCTCAGAACGTAACCAGATGTTTGCTCATGGCATTACAAAAACAAATTCGAAAGCACACATTGCTTAGTCAAATACCAGTAACTGACCAGACTCATTGACAACAATCTTTATATCTTGATACATATCAACAAAAAATGCACCCAAAACAAATCAAAAGAGTCAAAATTACAAACCCAAATTTGTAAATTGAAACATCCAAAACATTTAAGTTCACAAACATACAAAAAACCCTCGACCCTGCAACAAATAAACATATCACAAGCTGGCTAGTACAATAACTCATTGACAAAAATATTTATACCTACATACATATCAATAAAAAATGCATCCAAACAAAGCTAAATGACAGAAAAATTACAAACCCACATTTATAATTGAAACAACTAAAACAGTTGAGTTCACAAACATATAACCAATAATTCACAACCAATGCTCAATCTTTGCACGAACTAAATATTTCGCAAGCAGACAATAAACAAAAAGTACACATGGCTCAACTCATATTTAACTCCCAGTAACCGACCGGTACAACTATTCATTATATCTCCATTCATAATACCAAAAAAAATGCATCCGAAACAAAGCTAATTGACCACAAAATCACAAACCCATATTTGTAAACTGATACATCCAAAACAACTAAGCTCACAAGCATACAACCAACAATCAAGAACCAGTGTTCGAATGTTCAAAGAACTAGATATTCCCAATACAACAACCAAAAGTACACATTGCTTAACTCTTACTAGTCATTGACTCCCAGTAACTCACCAGCACAACTATTTATCATATCTTCGTACACGAACAACAACAAAAGATGCAACTAAAACAAGACTAACTGACATGAAATTACAAACCCGTATTTGTAAATTAAAACACTCACGAGTCATAACAACTAATTTCACAAACAAACAACCTACAATTATGTTAAAATAATTTTTTTTAAACAAGAAAAGGTAAACACCACACAACATTACACAAAGGAAACAATCACTCCACAGAAACGTCCAGCTAGAGCCCCCGAATTCGAACACAAATTGATTACATATGAAATCAGGGGAAGAGTGGATGGGCATGCCCGATTGTTGAAGGAGCGAATCAAGAAGAGGGAAGAAGGCGAAGCGTGGTTGGGAGGTTTGGGGCATGGTTGCATGAATCGGAATCGGAATCGGAATCGGTCTGAATCGGCCAAGAATCGGTTTTAGTTGAATCGGTCCAAATCGGTCATATACAAAAATTTGCCAACTCATAACAGAAATACCTGAAATACATAATTATATAATTTCTCAACATAAATACACAAATTCAAGTATTTATATAATAATAATTTGCACATCACGATTTACACATAGCACATACTCGCACATCACAATTTACCGCACGTACAAAATTTCAATTTGGACATCACAATTCGCACGTCATATTAATCAATTAGAACATCATAGATAATAATTTTCACATCACAATATTCAATTTCGATAAAAAAGATCCACATTTATCCAAATTTTCGGTCAAAAGCGCGGCGAAGGGCGGAGCTGAGGTCGGACGGTGGCGGTGGCGTGCGTGGCCGGACGGAGCTGATGTCGGACGGCGGAATCGCGGCGGAGGGCGGAACTGAGTTCGGAATCGGGCGGAGCGTCGGACGGCAGAATCGCGGCGGAGGGCGGAATTGAGTTCGGAATCGGGCGGAGCGTCGGACGGCGGAAGCGCGGCGGAGGGCGGAGCTGAGGTCGGAATCGGGCGGGCGGTGGCGTGGTCAGACGGAGCTGAGGTCGGACGGCGGAAGTGCAGCGCAGCGAACGCGACGGCGGAAGCGGGGGGAGAGGGGTTTGATTTTAGGTTTTTAAAATCTAAATTACCATTTTACCCATGCTTAAATAATTTAATAAAAATCATACCTAGGGTATTTTGGTAATTTCTTAAAAAAACCGATTCCGGTTTAAATCGGCCAATTCCGATTCCGAGTTAAATCGGTCGGAATCGGCCGAAACCGGGCGATTCGGGGACCGATTTGGCCCCGAAATCGGATCGGCGCGATGCCGATCCGATTTAAATCGGCCGATTCCGCACAGAATCGGCCGATTCGTGCAACCCGGGTTTGGGGTAGGGAAGCTTTTTTGAAGTGTTTGTCCGTCCAAAGTTCAATCCTATCACGTTTGATGGGCCTTTTGCTCGTCCATTGTACCTCGCTTTTTTTCTATCATTTTCGGCTTATTTAGTGTCAAATAATAATAATAATAATAATTATTTATTTTTATATTATTAATAAAAAGAATTCAATGTTGAGAGATTAAAAATAAAAGAATCAATTAATTAAAATATACAAAAAAATTAGAAAGTATAATAAAATATTTCATATTGAGGTCATTGATTTGAATCTTGCTGACTTTAATTTCTTAAGAAATAAAAAATAAAAATATCTCTCGTAATAGAAAGTCACGAGTTCAAATTTGATTAAGTGTTATTTTTAATTTCTTATTTATAAAAATTTATCTAATTATTTTGAAAAAATATAATAATAAAAATTAATTATAATTTATTTTTTCGTTCAAATAGGATATCTCTTTAAAGTCAATCATATTATTATTTAAGATATTAAATTATTATCTTCTATCTTTTACATGTAAAATTAAAATTTATCCAATATAATTTGTTCATGGTGTGTTATATTATCTAGTTGTTATAATTTGCAAAGTGATCAGAGGATGATATTACCTTACTTTATATAGATAAACTCAAATTTCAATATAACAAGCAATAGATTGTACTGTGGTGGTTTAGGGGTGACAAGAAGATGAGCTAAATCGAATGAACTTTTGGCCAGCTCGAGCCAAGACTGCTACCCATATGTGCCCTAGCCCAATTCTCCGCATTCGGTTTGCAAAATATTTATATTAGTTTGATAAAATTTTAACAAATTAAAAAAAATGGCAAATGTATTATTATTGATGGATTACGAATTTTATATTAGTTTGATAAAATGACACACTTGTTCACGCTTATTTGAACTTGAAATAATCACCATCGTAATTATAGTATAAGGGCTTTGAATGCAGGAGCAATATCCCCTCTGGTTCTAATAGAAGGAAATTAGATAATCAAATTCCGAAGTTAAACATTGCTTAAATCCTCTTTGAAACCTTAGCTCCTTAGTAAAATATAACTCTTACATTAAAGTGGTAGAGATTTTTTCGCTTTCATTGCAATTCAACCTGTCTTTTGAACTAATTGATTCAGATCCTACAATATAATTAACTCGAAGTTATAATAATTATTATTTATTATTATAAAACATTTGACTATAATTTTACTGAAATTATGAATTGAAAATGTTAATATAATTTAATGTATTCATAATTACTTTAATACTTAATTCAAAATTATAATAATAATTATTTATTATTAGAAATGTATTGGACTATAATTCTACCTAAATTAGGAATTACAAATATTAATATATTTCAATATATTCATAACTATACTATCAAATTAAATTTTACTACTTAACAATATGTACTTAATTTAGATTTTTATCATTTTATATATTTATTTAGATATTGTTATTTATTATTAAAAAACTTAAGAGTATGACTCTAATTGAATTTTCAATCTTTAAAAATAAATTCCATTTAGTTATTAAAATTTAAATTAATTTTTTTAATAATTGTATATAACTATATTTTTTGATAAATATAAATAATTTTTATTATTTTTATTTTAAAATAGTATCATAATAATTATGACATTAATTTTGTATATTCTGAATATATATTATTTATAAGTATTAAATATACATTGCACATCGCATCAGTCATTGGCTAGTAATAATTATAAGCATAATTTTAAACAGTGTATGATGCCATCCGGTTATATCTAAAATACCAAATTTAATTCTTGTACAATTTTAATTCATACCTGATTTTTTAGTATAATTTTTTTATTAAATATAGATTTATGATTAAAAATTACAATATTTTAATTGGTATTCAAAAAAATATTAATGAAAAAAATATTTTTAATACTTGATGGGATATTTTCTTCTAGTGCTTCATCACCAAGAAATGAGTGATTTTGGTGATGGGATCTCGCTAAAGCGCTTTACCATAGAAGAGACAAAAACAAAAACAAAAAATGAGGGAAATACTTACTATTATAATCGATTATAACCTACTATAAAAAATATAGAGGTGCCAAACAATAGCCAACAATAATAGATTTTTAGAATGTTTAGATAGCTTAAAGATTAGACTTAAAAATTAATTTCATATTTAATATTTAATGAGATAAAATTTTATTTGCTAATAAGAATGAAATAAAAGTCTTTAATTTTAATTAATTATTTTAAAGAAGACAACTTAAACTCATTAAATTAAAAAAATAATATTAAGTCAATTATATTATATTTTTCGCTGGTCACGAGTGTACTTTTGATCATGGGGAAGAAAAACTCATATTTTAAAGAGAAAAGGAAACTCGCATTCTTTTATATTTTCCAAAATGACTAATAAAGTGGTATTATATATAAGTAAGGAGCGGTGTGAATTTAGACATTTGAATATATACTCTTATACATGTATTCAAATGACTGGTGAATCATCCTCATCCTCATCCTCATCCTCATCCTCTATACTTATACATATATTCAGATGACTGGTGAATCATCCTTATACTCTAATCTAAAAAGGTCTATGTTCATGAGACAAGCAATAAGTTTAAAATTATGTTATTTAACTTAATTCAACATTAGTTCGAGTGAGTGGGTCGAACCAAATATACCAATATCCATGCGGGCTATCCGATAATAATATTTAAAACTATAATAACGATAGGCATCGGTTGATGGGCGACCCCCAAAAACTTTAGTCATTTAGTCTATGCATGAATGAATGAGGACGGTATATATTGTGTCGATATGACATCCTCTTTTTGAAAGAGAATAAGATTCCCACGGACTTGTATGACACAAATTACACGAAAACACACACCCAATAAAACCCTTCCACCCATGACCTATTTATTAATTAAACAATGTATTTCGCCTTCCAATACGCACCACCTTTGGCCTTTCTATTCATATACGTGCCATCAATCTACAGAGTACAATGCCACCCGTCAAAAACTGTAACGTAGGAAAGAGCTTGGTCTTCCTCATTCAAATAATATTTGTTTGATTGATTGTATAAGCGGCCGGCCAAATTAATGCTTTATACATACATCTTCCCACTTAAGCAATAATTTAGACGGTGTGCGTCATATGATATTTAGAACTTTATGCCCAAACAATCTTCGATTCTTCACCATCAACCACACGTTTCAACTTTCTTGTATCGAAAAGAAAACACCCACTATTGTACACACAACCAAGATAAGAAATTACTGTACTCTTTTGTTTGCTACAAACTACCAAATTTGGATGATCTTTTGAGCAAATCTTTGATAATGGACCCGATACGAACAATCTCATCCACTACATCAATAAACCAAACATTTTTTTTCCCAAGCACATAAATGAGGCATTGAAGCAAAATATATATATCATATATATGCATGTATGTATGTATATATATTTGTACGTAGAGATGTTTGATAATTTCATTAAACATATCCAAATTATACTTTACAAAAGAAATAAATGTAGTGATTACTTGTTATTTCTCTTGGCGTCTCTTGAGGTCCACCACCACAACGCTCACGTTGTCCTGGCTCCGCCGCGCCACGGCCAACTTCGTCAGCAGCACCGCCGCGTCCCGGCACCCGCCGCCGCCTTCAGAACATCCCGCGTTGCGCAGGCAGGCGTGGGCGACGCGGCAGGCCATCTCGTTCGGCACGACGTCCCATAGCCCGTCGCTGGCGAGGATGAGGCACTCGTCGTCGTGCGACCGATCGGTGATCGTCACCTCCGGTGCCGGGATCACGAACGGCTTGAGATAGCCATCGCCGATCGCCCGGGACATGGCTAGCATCCCCTGCACCCGGGGGCAGTCCCAGTATATCACCCGCCCGCCGGCAGACTCGATTCTCTCGAGCTCGTCGGCTCGATCCGGCTGCGCACAAATAATAGAATGATAATGAGAAATGGTAAGGAAAATTCGAAGAAAAGCGCCATCTTTTCGGATCGGCGACTGACCTTGTGATCGGTGGACAGAGGGATGGCTTTCCCGCCCCGGCAAAGGACGGCGCGGGAGTCGCCGCAGTTGGCGACGACGATCTTCTCCGGCGAGACGACAGCCGCCACCGCGGTCGATCCCACCGCGTCGCAGAGATGCGACTGCAGCTCGCACGGGCAGATCGCTTCTTTGGCACCGGCGGCTCCCCGTCGCCGGGTCACCTGCTCGTCCATCCTAATAAAGCTCCTCTCCATCACACCATTCCAAAACTCTTCTTCTCCTGGTTCATCTTCGCTTAGCTGCCTTTTCATCATCAATTCTTCCGCTACCAGATTGTGCATCTCATCTCTGCAAGACTTTGCCACCTAAAAAAACACAAAAACAACTCAGATTTGTAAGAATCTAAGTTTTCTTTTCTTGAAAATCAAATCAATCATAATCCTTTACATGAGAGCAGCCATGGCCGTCGAAAACCGCGAAAAAATGGAGCTGCGGAGCGAAGGAGGGACGAACGGAGACGGCATCCTCCATATCCCTCCGCCGCCCAATGAACGACATCACCCCGAACCACCCCTCCCTCTCCGAAACCGACGAAGCCGCCGCCGCCTCCTCTCCACACCCTCCCCCCAACACCTTCTTCCCCTTCCCATCCTCCGCCGGCCCCTCCACCCTCCGCCGCTTCCCACCGGCGACGCCCGCGTCCTCCACCGCCTTGCACGCGCGGATCTCCATCCGCCGCCGCCGCCGCGCCTTCCTCGTCGAGGAGGTGCGGTCGCTCTCCGGCAACACCTCGCAGCATACCTCCGCCATCACCATCTCCGCGATAAGGCCTCAAAAAAATGTCCACAACTCAAATTTGATCTTATTTATATTGACTTTTAACTCATAAATAAAAAAAACAAATATAATACAATTAATAAATAAAAGAAGTAAAAAAGCAGACCGGCGGTGACGGGCAGGCAGCCTAATCATCCTTAAATCTTCGCCGTCCATTTGCCGTCCATTTGACACAGATCTGACGTCAATGGTCGACAACTCACCCCACCGAATCTTTCGACAATCTTGCGGGGCCCGCCCGCTTGGACACGTTGTGGACCACCGAGTGGGCCGGCGGGCGAGGAGATTCGCGCGGGAGACGGGACGGGGCACGTGTCGGTCCAGAGAGCGATATTCTCGGCCGGGGTGACGTAGGTGGAATGACGCTTGTAGGGTCTAGGGAAATGTCGGGGCGTGGGCAGAGGAGACGTCGACACGTGAGTGATGGTGTCGTGCCGTGGACGTGGATGGACACGTGTAAGAGGAAGTGGTGGGCCACGTTTCTGGGAACGACGAAAACTTGGACTTGGGAAGGACATATAGATAGGTGTCTTTTCCAGAATCTCAACTCTCTTTTAGAATTGTAAAATAAGTGTAAGAACAGAGAAGGTTTGGAACACTGTCAGATTTATTATTTTTTTCTGAGGCTTGTTCCGGATCAGAAAATTTTGTTAGATTAAAATTTTGTAATTTTGAGTATTTGACTTGTGCATGGTGATAATATAATCATTTTTTTAATCCAATTTACAGAAAAAAAGGTAGATATTTTGTTGTTTATTAACACACTGAAGTGTAAGGCTGTGCGACTAGAGAAGGTTGTTGTTTCGTGAGCAAATGATTTACCGTACTCATATAAACAACCAAAGAACATAAAAATCACAAGCTGGAATACAAATTTTTAGCAGATGAATTTCGATTTAGGGTCTGTTTGATTTACATAAAAATAAAGTCAATTAAAAAAATTTTATAAAATGGAAACACAATAAAACAAAATGGCATTGAAACTTTAAAAATTTTCCTTGCATATTTTAATACTAGATAAAGAAGATGAAAATAAAATATTTTTTTACGTACATGTGTACTTTTAAAAAAATTAATTCGTTTTATTTTTATAAAAAATATTACTTTGTAAATATTTTACATAAAATTACTTTGACTCAAATTAAAAAAAATTTGACTAAATTTTAAGACATCTAAATACAAGAGATTTGTAACTTTTATATTTTACATTTTTTTGGTTCAATTTCAAGACAACCAAATAGGCCCTTGATTGAAACACAAATAGATTATTCATCCCAACAAATATCGATAAAAAATGTTAAGCCGGAAAGTTTGCTAAATACTTAACCACAATTTAAAGAGGAGATTCGTTCAAGTTGGTTGTTGTGCTTTCTATGGAAATGGCCCATTTGGAGCTGTTTCTTTGGGGAAAACAATTGGGATTTGCCCTACAATACTGAAAATATTAGGCCCATAAACATTCTGAGTTTTGTAAATCTATAATGATTTTGTAGTTTTGGCATTGGCTGATTAGTTTATCCAACCAACCTTCATGGGTTGTAGTGATGGGTCCGAAACATGGAGAAGTACGATCAATTCATGTCTTCAGACGAAGAAGATGAGTAACAAAACCCACAAAGCCGAACTCGGTTCCATGATTGCATTAGCTTCTGCAAGCAAGGTTTTCATCCAATGCTCAACCTCTTGGTGGGCATATTAACTTGCATGGAAAATAACAAGTGGTGTTGCTCTTCTCAACCCATCGTCAACTCCCAATCTTGGGTTGGGAAGCAATCTCCCAATCGGTTCCACCACCTACAAGAAAAGCTCATAATCTTGTCATAGCTCAATCAATGAAAATAAGGGCTTCCCTTATGTCTCTCTATTGTTTGCCTGTTGGAGCCCAGCACATAGCCACAATCTAGAATGTGAACCAATACGATATATACTCAAAGTGAATATATACTATTTTTTTGTATGATCATAAACTTGTGTAAAATCAAGCAAATCTATAAAAGCATTACCCACAATATCTTAAAGGCCAACAGAACCATCCAATCTACAAATGTAGTTTAGTTTTGGAGCAAAAAGAATCTATCAACAAATATATGCAGTCTGTATAAGGTGAAATAACTTTCAGACTGTCTTGTCACCTCTGTAAAATCCCTGGATGCCAATCATACATGGTTGGTGGCAAGTCACATTAGGCAAAGACTAGTAGTTGGAAGGAAAGCTCTATCATTTCCCCTTGGCCAAAAAAAAAAAGGAAAGCCTTATCATTATATATATTGCTTCTCTATTTTAGCATTGACTATGAGGGGTTCATCTAAAGTAATTTTTTTTAATCTTTAGTATGGTTTGAAAGACATTATATAATTATATGATTGTTCTCGTCAAAAGTTTGAAACAAAACCAAAGTTTATCCTTGATCATTTCTTCAAAAAGTTAGAAACAAAACAAATGTTCATGTAACAAACACCAATTATCATTGCTTCAAAAAAAGGTTTCAACATTGTAAAAAAGAAATTCTTCAAGTTGATCATCCTTTTTCTTTTAAAGCAAGTTGATCACGAGTGGTCAATGTAGATAGCTATATACACAAGAAAGATGTGATTAGTTCACATCAACACGTTGATTATAAGATGAAATTGACTCTACAACTGTACATATCCCAATAATTTAGAAGTCAGTTTACATAGCTAAGACAAAAATGTGCAGCGTCCTTGAATGATCAATGTTTTACCATAAAGAGTAGCAGGAAAAATGACTTAGCAAATAATGAAACGCCTAATCATATCCTTATCCATCATTCCCTAAATAAATATGGTCGAGACTACAATCTAAATTGCCATAATAACTCCTTAATTATGATAAGGTTTGACTAATTAAGTTTTTATGAATTATTTGAGTTATTTTCCTCATCTTTATTACTTACAAACTGGCAAACGTGTCTCTAAAATTAATTGAGTTAAAATGTGAGAATGAATCGGTTCCCACGCATTGAACTAACGGATATATCCACTCTGATCAATAAAAGGGGAAATAAGTTTTGTCTTGATGAAAAAAAGAGATTAGGCAACTTAAAATATAATAAAAATAAAATAAAAGAAATAAAATTATTAAGATTTATATTCTTATTTAATTAGATTTTGTCTTAAAAAATTAGAGTCTACCTCATTATTTAATAAAAACTTATCTATAAAAATTAAAATTTATAAAAAAAGACAATATATGCCCGATATTTGCCTGGTATTTATCTATCTATATTAATATATAAAACACAAGATTTTTAATATGGCGTTACCACGTGCCTTTTAATTATTTTACAATATTACTGTTTATTTTTTATTAATAAAAAAATTACTTTCTCGTGGAATATATGCTTCGAGACAAGCACATCAATGAAAGGTACGCCTTCCCTTTTGTTTTTCTACATAAATCATAAAGTGGCGGTGACTACTCAATGTATCATTATTTGACCAACTCATCACTATTAAATGGTAATGATCACATTATCAAATACAAAACAAAGCAAAGGACAGTGCACGAGGGGTTTCGTTCACTGCTACAATACTCCATAATTTAACAAATTCAGATTTTGGTACAGTAGTTTAGTCCATGGTTGCATGAATCGGAATCGGAATCAGAATCGGTTTTCCGGTGAATCGGAATCGGAATCGGAATCGGTCTGAATCGGCCAAGAATCGGTTCAGTTGAATCGGTCTAAATTAATTTAATCAATCATATATAATAATTTGACAATTCATAATATAAATATATTAAAATTAGGTATTGATGTTATTTGATATTATTCTGTGTATTATAGTTTATGATATTTTTAAATATTTTTTAAGATTTTTTTAAATTATTTAGAATTAATTATTATTTTTGACTCGAGTTAGACTCGAGTCAACTTTTAATTACGAGAATGCCACCCTCCGCTCTTTACCCCCTCCACCGCCGGCGGCCCTGTCGGCGGCGGCCCGGTTGGCCGGCAGCAGAATCGCGGCGGAATCGCGGCGGAAGCGCGGTGGAATCGCGGCGGATCGCGGCGGAATCACGGACGGCGGAAGGGCGGAGCGGAATCGGGCACAGCGTCGGACGGCGGAAGCGCGGCGGAGGGCGGAGCTGAGGTCAGAATCGGGCGGCGGTGGCGTGGTCGGACGGAGCCGCGGTCGGACGGCGGAAGCGCGGCGGAGGGCGGCGGAGCGAACGCGACGGCGGAGCGGGGGAGACCGGGTAGGTTTTTTAAATCCAAATTACCATTTTACCCATGCTTAAATAATTTAATAAAAATCATACCTAGGGTATTTTGGTAATTTCATAAAAAAACCGATTCCGATTCCGATTTAAATCGGTCGGAATCAGCCGAACTCGGCCGATTCCGGGGCCGATTCGGGGCCGACCGAGTCGGCCCCGAAATCGGATCGGCGCGGCGCCGATCCGATTTAAATCGGCCGATTCCGCACGGAATCGGCCGATTCGTGCAACAATGGTTTAGTCAGTAGGATATCGAAGATTGCAAGTGGTTGGTCAACAATTAGAAGTTAGAGCAGGCCTTAATTTCATGATATATATATATATATATATATATATATATATATATATATAAATTTTGATGTTTGGCAATGCATGCATTGTAGGCTAGGCTGCTAGATTTCGATCCAACGGCCCATATGTCCCCCGCCTACCCGCCCGCCGACAACTTTAAAAGGTGGCTACCCCCTACCACTGGACCATACAGCCGCCTCCCCTGGACACCCCTTGCCCCCCACCCCCCACCCTAGCTACCGCCCCCCACCAGACCCCCTGACCCCAGTTGCTGCCCCCTATCGGACCCCCCTGACCCCAGTTGCTGCCCCCCATCGGACCCCCCTCCCAGGCAGCACTACCTTGCCACGGTCACCCCCGAACGCCCTATCATGTCGAACTTGCTGCTTCGAAGGGTGGCCTATTTTTTAATGTCATTGGAATTTTATTGAATTTATTATTTTTTTAATGAGCTTCAATGACAACATTTATAATCATCTAATTAAATTAAGCAATGAATTTACTAAACAATGAAAATAAAATTTTTTTAGGATATAATGGTCGTCTTGATTTCTTGTACTTATGTTTCTATTAGTGAAAAAATATGTTTTCAGGTGAAAAATACTTATGAGTGGAGTCGAGGTCGTTAGAATTGCATCTGTCAGCAAAGAATATTCCAGCTGAATACGAGCATCACGTAAGAGTTAAGCCTTTAAAAGCACTTTGGTTTAATTAAAGAATGTTTATTGTGACTATTTTAGTTGAAAATATGCTTGGTTTTTACAAATTTTGTATTTTTTAAGAATGGACAATCTTGAAGATGAAGGATATGACGAAGAAGAATTAGGCCAATATATTATAACATTCTATCATATTGTATAAGATGAGTTCAAATTGAATGTTAGAATGCAATTTAATTATTTGTATGATGCACTTAATTTCTATAGTATTTATTAAAAAATGGCCAAATTTTGTATACGTAAACATAGTACAAATTATCATAGGAGAACAAAAGAGTTATAAGTATTTGTGTATTCTAAAGAATGATATTTAAAATAAGATGAGTGTAAAATACAGATCGGATATGAAGATGAGTGAAAAATTAGGTACAATTGATCACAAAAGGGAATTTTATGAGTCATTCTATACTTTAAGTTATGGTGCAGGAAACAAAGAAGAATTTTAAACACAATGGAGTAAAATGATGAAAGACAATTATTTTGAGGAAAATCAGTGGTTAAAATTTATATATATAAATTCCTCAAGCGTGGGTGCGTGTGTATCGTAAAAGTATATTTTTAGCTAATATATAAAGTTCACCACGAAGTGAATCTCAAAACTCATTTTACTTAAGGTATGTGAACAAAAAAAATAGCCTTATTAAGTTTATACATAGATTTGAAAGAGCTATCAAAGACAGAGATTGAATAAAGCAAAAGAATCTTATGAAAACTCATATAAAAGCCCCAAATTGGTTACTCCATTTAAGATGGCAAAGGTTTATACTCAAAAAATGTTTTATAAGTTTCAAGAAAAACTATAATATAGTTTAGTTTGTTGCTCATCTTATAAGAAATTAGATGCAGAGGATGTTGAACAGTATAATGTACTATGTTGTAAAAATAATAAAGAGTTGGTTGCACGTGTTAAAGTTGAAAGTAGATGCACGTGAAGTTGTCAATTTTTGGAAAGTTAAGGTATTCCATGTAGGCATTTGCGGTATGTACTAAGATTGAATGAGGGTGATATTTTTCTTCAACTCTATATCATAAAGAGATAGACAATTGAAATAGAAAAGGAAGTTATTTTTTATGGTGATGGAGTGGAACTTCGCAGTGATTACAACAAAACTTTATTCTCTGATTGGGGAGAATTGCACTGTATATTTAATCGATGGGCAAAAAAGGAATATTCATCATCGGAGAAATTTGAACTAGCCAAACAAATACTTTTAGAGATAGAGATATTGGTAGAAGATGTGGTAGATGATCGACATCATGGAATACAGGTACAGAATGGAATATAAGTACATTATAAAATACAAGTATATCCATCGGCACAATCAAAGACTAAAGGAAGTGGTAAAAGATGGAAGAGTGGTAAAGAATTTACAGTGGACCATATGGTAAAAGATAGGCTATGCCATGGTTGTAATAAATGGGGAGTTAGGCATAATAAGTGCACTTGCCCTGCAATTATAGCACATGGTAATGTTTCCTAATACAACCCTTATTTTGATCTTTGTTATATATAATTTATGTGATTATTTTCCATGTTTTGATTATAAATATGTAAGCAAAAAAATGTTCCATCTAAAAGTGGAGTCGTGGAGTCTATTTAGGGGTGTTGGTACAGTAATGCAGAACGACTATGATAGCTCCGAATCTAGAAGGACTGTATAATCTTAGTGATTTGTATGTCATTTTCTATGAATTGTTATTGGCTTTAGTCAAACTTGATAAATTTGTAACTCGTAAGTTATTCACGGGCATGATCTTTAATAGTTTGTACTTGTATTCATCACGTGGAAGAAAATTAAATGATATGGTTCTCATGTGTTTTGCTTCTAATGTGTTTCCGAATATATGAACATAATTTAAATGATATTAGAATATATAAGAGTATGCCATTTTTTTAATATATAGTAGATAGCAAAATTAATTTTGCAACCATTTACTGAGTTAGGATATATTATTTCGTAATATTGATTTAAGTCGAGACCAAGTCAATTTTTTATTGACTCGAGTTGGGACTCGAGTCAAGACCGAGTCAATTTTTTATTGATTTGACTCGAGTCGCAACGGCGGGCAGTGGTAATGGTGGTGGTGGCAGGGGCAGTGGTTGGGTGTTGGCGTGGGGGGCTGCAACTCCAGGTGGTGGTGGGAGGCCATGGCAGAGAGGGGGGGGAGGGGGGGGGGGTGGTGTTCAGTGGCCGGTGGTAGCAGGGGGTCGTGGCGGAGGGGGGTGGTTGTGGTCGTCGCAAGGGGCGGCAGGCAAGGGGGCCGTGGCAAAGGGGAGGTGGTGGTGGTCGTGCCTTAGGGCTGGCAGGAGGGCTGCAGAGGTGGTGGTGGTGGTTGTAGCAGGGGCGGCGGCTGTGGGCGGGTGGGTGGTCGTGGGGGCAAGGGGAATGTCGGTTGCAAGCGGGTGGCATAGGGGGCCTATGGGCCATTAAATTCATGCACTCCCAAAAAGGGGTAGCGCATTGCAGCGTTGCTCATATAGCAATTGTTTGCTCATATAGCAATTGTTGAAGCAATATTAGCGATGCAATTTATGAGATGGGTAGGAGCAGGATGACTTTCATGTAGAGACTGGTGACAATGATATAAGGTTCGGGTGAGTGTAGCATGTAGAATTGTATGTTGGCAAGGCGTTTTGCTCACATACGCTGGCAAAGGGTTTTGCTCAAATACGCCGGCAAAGGCCGGTGCAAGGGACATGAAAATATACGGAGTTGGGTGTACATGAAAGTCCGAATATTGCAACAGCAGCAAGAGAAAAAAAGAAGAAGAAGAGAAAGGAAAAAGGATGTTCGATATCTCGAAAAGAATTTTAGTTGGTTATTTTTACTTAACCACAATAACGAATTAACTCTAATTTCTGATTATTGGAAATATTGTGCATGAATAAAACAAAAGTCGGAAGGAGTTTGCAAATCTATTATCACAAACTTATATTTTGTAAAATAAAACATAATGTTAATATTTACCCATGAAGACGCAATAAAAAATGTCATGAAAGTAATAAGGTCATTCTCATGTATTATAACCTTTAATTATAAATTACTCTCAAGATACAACGAACTAATCACTTTTTCACAAGTGCATTTGCAAAACCTCCTCTGATTTATTAGATCGTTGAGGATTTTGCCAAATATTATTTAAATCACAAAAAACGAAATCCTGTTCTAGGAAATCTCATACTCCATTTTTAATTTATAGGGATAAAATGAAATGGTAGTTAATGCTCCAATGGACAAAAACTGACGATCAAAATAAATGTTAAAACCAGCTAGTTGAAAACCCATCAAAAAAAAAATCGATCTTTCTTAAATATGGTCTGATGTGGGCCTGTTAGGAATAACTGACTACGTACATGAGTACATATGACTATGTATATTGGTGGGATGAGAGGCTAGGATTTACGGTAGCAAGTAATACAACAATAAATTCGCTATAGCACTTGTATAATTGATTTAAAAAATTTTAATTAACAATGTTTAAAAATTTAAATGTAATAATTAAATTATCATTTTTTAATTAAAAAAATTTAAACCAATCAGTGAAGTGTTACAGTAAAGTGAATTTGTTGTAGCAACTGCTAAAACAAATCCCTATCTGGGATGAGAATGTAATTCTAAAAAATATAATTCTATGGTTAGGTTAAAGACCTGAGAGAACCAAGCGTTTGTATAAATAGAGACCTCATTGTATGATTTGGGTCATCCATTAAATGAATGAAATAGCTTCGATCTTATTCATCCTTCTGTCTAGGGTTTGATCCCCATGTCTCCACCAACCTTCCTGCACTTCACAACCTCCATAAGATGATGATCTCTTTCTTGATCTTCGAAACATCTCCTCCATCCTCTTCTATATCTAATAGCTTGTTTTAGGTAATCTATTCTCTTGATTATCTCAAGCACCTCCTTCCATTTTCTCCAAATTTATCCTTTGTTTTGAGGTTAGAATCAAAGATCCCAACAAAGCCAAACACATTAAATCAACACTTAGAACTATCAAAAAATTCTAAAATTGTCAATTTTAACACTACTATGTAAAACATCATTAACCTCTTTATTAACTAATTTATTAATAACAGCCCATTATCTAAAGCACCTCCTTTAGGACTTAATATGACGACTCGATAGTCGATACAGTGCAAGCTGAAGGAGAGAAAGTATTTTTGAAACCATGATCTTCTATGTAGATGTAAATTGTTTTCAACAAATATTGGAGTAAAATAGTTTAGGTGAACATACGTCTTGGCTAGCCAAAATTTCACCAAAAAGGAGTCAGGCATTTGTATATTAAATCGTATATACATACTGTTGTATGACAAAATCTTACATAGGGATTGTTGGGGATATGGGAGGCCCCTTTGGTTTAACTCATCCCAAAATCCATTCTCTTCTTTTATTGGTAATTTGTTCTTTTCTTTCTTTTGTAATATTTTTTATATTATTAAAATATTATTTTGTAGTGTCCGAAGACGTAAGCCTCGTTAAATTCTGGTGTTCTTTTTTATGTCTATTTAATAGTTATTGTTAGGTATAATTATTGTTAATTATTGCACTATTAAAATTATTTGTCTTGGTAAAAATCTATCTAGGAGGTGGTTTTTAAGTGGATTCGTATCCTATCACACTTTCCTGGGAATTTTATCTTGGCTCTTGGGGTGATTTTTTTCGTACAATTATTTTCACGCTAGTTACTTAGATAATAGTTCTCAAAGTGAACTAGTTATCTTTAATGGACATTTACCCCGTTGTGCACAATAATTAGTATCAGATCAAGGTTTATTTTAGTATGCTCTGTGGTTGCAACTTATGCTGATCTTCCATATTAGAAAAATTTTTCCTTAGGCTAGTTGGCATCAAAGCCAGGTTTATTTTAGTATGCTCTGTGGTAGCGGCTTACGCTGATCTTCTACATCAGAAAAATTTCATTGGGCTAGTTGGCATTCCACATCAATAGCTATTAAATAGAATTTGTAGCAGAATTGACAAACAACACAAAAGAATCTACATCAAAGTTAACAGTTTCTTCATCTTTAATTTTGGCAAGAACTGTTGTAACAAATGCAAGATTTGAAGTGGAGATTTTGATAGTGCCAGTCATTTTGGCATGTAGCAAAGTGAGGTTCTGGATGCCCTCTTTCAATAGGGTCTAGACATTACCATTGAAGAAGAGAAACCAGATGATGTTGAGGAGAAAGAATGGAAGACAGTAAATAAATTGGCATATGGTATCATTTGAACGTGTCTTTCTAGAGAGCAGATGTATGCATTTTCTAAAGAAACTTCTACAAGTAAATTGTAAAAGGCACTGGAGGAGAAATTCTTGAAGAAAAGCAGTTAGAACAAGCTCTATATGAAAAAGAGATTGTTCCACTTCAATTATGTTCCTAATACCTCTCTAAAGGATCATATTACTAGCATCAATTAGCTAGTAACTGATCTAGTTAATATGGATGTGACTTTTAAAGATGAAGATCTGGCTCTAATGTTGTTGGGATCACTTCCTCATGAAAATGAGTTTCTTGAAACTACTCTACTTTATGGGAAGGTTGTTGTGTCTCTCAGTGAAGTAACTGCTGCCTTGTATAGTTATGAATTAAAAAAGAAAGAAAAACAAGAAAATACTAGTGCAGAAGTAGAAGCTCTTATTGTGGATAAAGGCCAGTCGCAGAGTTAGAACAAAGGAAGAAGGGGAAGGTCGAAGTCAAAATCCAGACCAAGTAAAGATGAATGTGCCTTTTGTCAAGAAAAAGAGCATCGGAAGAAAGATTGTCCCAAGCTAAAAAACAAAGGCAAACCTGAGAAAGAAAGGCTGCTACTAATGTAGCTGAGTGTGATGATGCAAGATTCAGATCTTTCAATTGCTACCACACCATCAACCAACAATGCTAGTTCATGGTTGCTAGATTCTACTTGTAGCCAGCATATGACGCCCAATCGAAAATGATTCTTTGATTTTAAAGAACTAACGGGTGAAATTATCTACACAGTAAATAATGCCCTTCTTATCACATATGGAGTTGGTTCAATTCACTTGAGGAATCATGATGGATCAGCTAAAATCTTAACTAGTGTTCATTATGTGCTAGATTTGATGAAGAATTTCATCTCTATGGGAACCTTAGAGTCAAAAGGTTTCGAAGTGAGGATGAAAGATGGGATAATGAGGATCATCTCTAGTGCACTTGTGATAATGAAGGGGATCCGAAGAAGAAATAATATGTATTACTTTATGGGTAGTACAATTGTTAGGGAAGTAATAGCGGCAGCAACTCCTACTAATGATCAGGAGTCAAAAGCAACCAGGTTATGGCATATGTGTTTGGGGCATGTTGGAGAAAAATCCTTGAAACTATTGATAGATCAAGGATTATTAAAAGGAGCGCGGGCTTGCAAAATAGATTTTTGCGAGCACTGTATCAAAGGGAAGAAAACAAGGGTGAAATTTGGTACAACAATCTATGAAACAGAGGGTACTTTGGATTACGCTCACTCAAATGTGTAGGGCGCCTTCTAAGACGACTTCATTGGGAGGTAAACACTATTATGTTTCCTTTGTTGATGATTTTTCTCGGAGAGTTTGGGTGTATACGATGAAGACGAAGGATGAAGTGTTGGGAATTTTCCTGAAATGGAAAAAGATTGTGGAAACTCAAATAGGCAGAGTATATGGCAATTACAGAGGCTGTAAAGGAGGCAATTTAACTTCAAGGGTTGCTTGGTGAACTAGGAATGGAACAGAAT